>CAJHQP010001115.1:0-131155 GCA_905132765.1 Moricandia arvensis
TTTCTCACATGAAAAGTTGACACGATCCACAGCTCAATTAGTGACAACTTCTCATGTGAAAAGGTTGTTAAAGGTAATGTCTTGGATTCGAAAAATGCCAAACGCACCAATAACCTACCAAAAAAGTTAGTGAGAATTCACAAGTGAGAAATTAGGGTCAGTGTTCTGCAAGGTTAACCTGAGTTCTATGGGATGAATTATTACATATTATTTCGTCAATCAAACATATAAAAATATACTACATTATCACGTTTTGATGTTTTTTTATTCTTCGAAATGTGTGTCATACATTATTTTCCATATGTTACATATGTATATGATCCAAAGCTACACCACTTCAACCTATCAAATTTTAAATTCTTGTGGTTACAACTATATCCTTCTATCACATTTTGTATGTCCAACATGTATTTATGCCCGTGGTTGTTCGTATATTTTAAATGTCTGTCATATGGGACAAAAATGTCAATCATGCAACCACGATCTGATTTGAGCCCATACTTGCTCAAAAATGATTGCCGAACGAACTAGTCCAAAAATAGACATGAATCCTTACATGTTTGCATGTTGCCCCATATACCTAGCTAATTCCATTTTTAGTTTTTCTTAAGAGAATTTAACTTATCAAAATCTTGTGGGAAGGCATTTTTATAATTTATATACTGAATACAAATTAGTACTATTGTTTTATAATTATAAATTACTTGACTAATTTATATGTATATATAACTTTCAGAGCTTAAAAACAATAGATTACACAAAATTCCGCAAAGTAAAATGTGGCAAAGAATTTTTCAAAAAAAAATGTGGCAAAGAATTTTTCAAAAAAAAAATGTGGCAAAGAATCTATAGTAAATAGTGGAGATGATGACACATAGATCACATGTGTGGATCACCGATATACAATAGTGTTGTTCGTTTGGCAGACGTAGCTTTTTGCGGCTGCAACTATTTTTTTCACAAATCTTGTTTGTTTCATTGACGCGGTTACCTGCGTCTAGACGATGCGTCTGGCGTTTATAAAATTTGAACGCTAGAAAAATTAGCGGCTAAATCAAGAAAATCTGCGTTTATGATTGTATTTACGTAACGAACAATAACAATCTGCATTTGATATAGCCTCAGACGCAGCCTCAGCCGCAGACGCAACTTCCTCATGCGTCTGCCAAACGAACAACACTAATGACGTTGAAAAATATTAAGAACTGTAAAACCGTCGAACTTCCATTTTTTTGAATATAAAAAAAAACAGGGCAAACATCATAATAAAGTGTAAAACTATAACATGTAATACTAATTTTTAGTTTTTTAATTATTTTTTGCATGTTTTTTCCCCTTACTCGAACGTTGAGTACATTTGTTTGTGTGGTATCACTATAAGAGGTGGGGGGGGGGAGTGCAAACCACCTCTTCCCGGACCCCGTCGGCCATCAGATCAAGGTGTCAAGGTCCATGAAGGAGACTGTGACTCCCACGGTGCCATCAAGTCCTGGGACTATACATGCAGTCCACACTTTACCCTTTTTCTATATGTAACTTCCTAGGGTTTCTGTTAAAAACTAGTATCGCGTGTGTATATATTAAGATGGAAGCAGAGGGTTTTCAAAGAGAAAGAGAGAGTTTGACGACAACAAGATGGCAGCGACGTTTAGAGGGCTTGAGGGTCACGTGATGGAGCAGCTTAAGGTGTATGACGTTATCTTGCAGTTCATCCCTAAGACTGAGCAAGGCTGCGTGACTGCGTCTGTAAAGTCACTATGATGTGGGAGAAGCGCTACGAAGTCTCTCCAGAGCCAATCAACTACATGAAGTTCGTCACGAACATGGCTGCTGACATGGACGACAACATTCTCAAGGACCAGAAGAAGGTTTAAATTTGTGTCCTTCTTGTGTTTGGCTCGGACATAATCATCCGCCTTAAAGCTCCTTTCCTTTTGTACATTCTATGCCACATATACTGTAGTTTAGTCTCAGTCAACATGATTAACTTAACTACAAGTTAAGTATAAAATGTTTGCAACTTTTAGCTATTTAATTGAAAAGGTGACTAAAAACAAGCTTATCCACATAACTAATCTTCACAATCTTATGATGCATAATGTCAACCAAAACAGATTAGTTATTGAATCTTTAGTTATTGCTAGGGATGTTAATATGGGTAATTATCCGTGGGTTTACCCAAATCCATCAATAATGGGTTGAGTTTTTACCCATCTAAATTTAGTTGGGTCAAATATGGGTAAAAGTTTTTAAAATCCATATTATATTGGGTAAATACAAATGGGTAATGGGTACCCATGAGTTTATTTAAAATAAAGTTTTATTTTTCCTTATTTAACCCTTTCACTAAAAAATATTATTTATTTTTTAAATAAAACCATAAAATCATTTTTGACCCAAACCACAAAAACGAAATTTATCCGCCAAAATTGAAAAATAAGTTTTTATGCAAAAATTGAAAAACGAGTTTTGCTGTCAAAACGTTAAAAACGAGTTTTCCCGCCAAAATCAGAAAATTAGTTTTTTTGCAAAAATGAGTTTTCCCGCCAAAACCGCAAAAATGAGTTTTCTCGCTAAAACGGGTTTTCCCGCAAAAAAGAGTTTTTTCGCCAAACCCGCAAAACGGGGCTTTCCGCCAAACTATGAAAACGAGTTTTCCCGCCAAAATCACAAAAACGGGTTTTCCCGCCAAAACCGCCAAAACGGGTTTTCCTGCCAAAACCTGAAACCGCAAAAACGGATTTTCCCGCCAAAACCGCAAAAATAGGTTTTCCCGCCAAAACCCGAAACCGCAAAATGAGTTTTCCCGCCAAAACCGTAAAAATGAGTTTTTCTGCCAAAACCGCAAAAATGAGTTTTCCCGCCAAAAATTGGTTTTCTCGCCAAAACCGCTAAAAACGGATTTTCCTGCCAAAACCGTGAAAACGAGTTTTCCGCCAAAACCGCAAAAACGGGTTTTCCCGCCAAAATCGCAAAAACAGGTTTTCCCGCCAAAACCGCAAAAACGAGTTTTTCCGCCAAAACCGCAAAAATTAGTTTTCCCGCTAAAACCGCAAAAACGAATTTTCCCTCCAAAAACGGGTTTTCTCGCCAAAATAGCTAAAAAATGGTTTTCCTGCCAAAACCGTGAAAACGAGTTTTCCGCCAAAACTGCAAAAAATGAGTTTTCCTGTCAAAACGAGGTTTTCCGCCAAAACTGCAAAAAAAAGTTTTCCCGCCAAAATCGCTAAAAACGGGTTTTCCCGCCAAAACCATGAAAACGGATTTTCCGCCAAACTATGAAAACTGGTTTTACCGCCAAAATTGCTAAAACGGGTCTTCCCGCTAAAAATCGCAAAATGATTTTTTTTAAACTGAAAAGTTTTATTTAAATATTAAAACTCACGTTAATGATAATAATATTCTATATGATTTTTTTAAAACAAATAAAATAGTAATTTGGGTACCCATGGGTAAACCTATACCCTACTAGGTTATTTTCTGGGTTTAGATTCAAACTTTGATGTTTCTGGGTTTTCGTGGGTTGGGTACAAATTAGGTTGGGTTATTTGTGGGTTGGGCTGGGCTGGGTTATTTTACCCCACATTAACATCCCTAGTTATTGCAATTTAGCAGCGCTCCAACTTTATCATATCTTGTTTGACATTTTGATTTGTAAACATTTTAAATTAATGTTCGGAATTGCACTACCATCATGGTGGTATAACTGTATCACTGAAACGAAGTTGCATCGTTACTCCATATAGGTCATCATCATGGCAGCAACATATGATCAAAAATATACAGATCACCTGTCTGACTAATGTTGTTACTGCCAAAAAGAAATGAGAAAGACAAGTGTGGCTCAATTTAAGTTGGGCCTTCGAACTTATAGCAGTGGACGGTAGATCCAGAACTGATTTAAAATTTCATCCTTAATTTTGGTTCTTACAATAATAATCTTATATGGCGGCTCAATAGATCACCAGCCTTGCACTTCTAAAGTATCAAAAACAAAAAGCAACTTGAAATATTTTTTTTTTAATCATCTTACATTCAAATGGTGGATCTTACTGATTTCAAGTTTTGCCATTCTTGAACCTTTGTATGTATGTATTTCTACTAATGCATAAGCAAAATAAAACTATCATTATGCAACGTTGGTTTGGTTTGAATGATTGATTGCATCATTTTTATTCTACATAATTATTTATTTATTTTCTACATCATAACGAATTGGAACCTTTATATGGTCTGAAATTCTAAAGACGACTTCATCAACATTCTCCCACCCAGTCAATACGCTGTAATTGATTACTGACAGTGATAGACATAAAAACAAATGGCTGGTGAAGTAGCATGTAACAATATGGTCCATGTTTAATAACGATACATACATACAATGGCCTAAAAGATTATTGATTCAAATATCCACTATTTTATCTGATTGAAACACTTGCTTCGTTTTTGTGAGAGTAATTAATTTAACTCGTCTACTTGTAATTTCACCATATAATTTCCACACATAACAATCTTTATATCAATCCATATTCATTGATACGAAAACAATACACAATTTAATCTTCGAATTACTGTAGATACAAACTATTTGAGACACCATATAGTAAATATATCTTGAAGTTACATAAACTGATTTTTCTCAAACTAACAAGTATGGTTTTTCGCGGATAAAAACAATTACAAATTTAGAGCATTTTTTAGTGGAAAGTTCTACAAATAAAGCCTCTCACCAATAAACAAATAGATAAAAAAAAAGTAAGAGAGAAGGAAGAGATAGTTTCTCTGAAAAAAAAATTCTTATGGAAATTTAAGAAAAATAATTAAAGATATTTTTTAATCTTGATTTGAGTATATGTGAAGAAATTTTCAATAATATCTTTAAGAACAATTATAAGGTGTTGAAATACCTAATAAATGTTAAATAAAATATTTTTTTTTTATTTTTATTAATTGTTAGGAACCTATGTGAGAAACTTTCCATGAAGAAGTTTTAAGATTTGAAAGAATAATATTTTTTTAAAAATATTGTTACTTTAAAAATATTGTTTTATCATGTTGAGAAGTTTCAGACGTAGTCGCGTAGAGAAAGTGACGTGCACCATTTTATTTTCTTCTACTAACTGAAAATAATATCAACCCCTATAAATATCACACTAGTAGGCACAAAGTAACAGAGCGAAGAAGTAACAGAACGATAGAGTGATGGAAGTTCAAAGCAAACCTCGAGCTGATGGTGAATGGTCCACTAGTTTCTGCGATTGCTTCTCGGATTGCTCCAACTGTAAACTCTATATTCTTTCCAATTTTGAATAAATATGAAATCCTGTAAAATAATAATCGCATACTTAAAATTCAGCACAATATATATACACGATCCATATATTATATTATCTCATATAGATTTATAAGTTATTACAAATCTATCATTTTGAGACTAAAATTGATTATCTTCTGAAAATAATAATGGAGTTTAGGATTAATTGTTGCAGGTTGTGTGACATGTTGGTGTCCTTGCGTTACCTTTGGCCAAATCGCAGAGATTGTAGACCAAGGATCCTCTTGTAAGTTTCTAACCGCAATCGTTTTTTTTTTATTATCAAAAACCAAAATTAGTTTATTTAATAGAAAATAAATCTCAGCATGTTGTGCGAGTGGTGCGTTGTACATGTTACTAGCGTGGTTCACGGGATGTGGATGCATCTACTCATGCTTTTACCGAACTAAAATAAGAAAACAATACAGCCTTAAGGGTAGCGCATGTGGAGATTGTTGCAAACATTTCTTCTGTGAGCTTTGTGCCTTAACTCAAGCCTATCGCGAGCTCACCAACCGTGGTTTCGATGTAGCCCTCGGTATTATTTTCTTTTGTTCATTAATCTTTAAACAAAGCTTTAATATATACTATAATAACTTATCTGGTACTGTTTAGCTTTGTTGAACCAGAATCACTATGTTTTAATACAAACAACTAACTTGTTAGGGTGGAACGGAAACGTTGCACGTCACAATGTGGGCGTTGCAATGGGTGCCCCGGTCGTCGAGGGCGGCATGAGGAGATGAATTATATGCAGTTTGTGTTTCCTCTCTGAATTTTCTTTCATGTTATTGTTGTCTTCAACATAAGTGTGGTTATTCATGTAGTATGTGTCATGTTTGATACGGATTTATGAAAATTTATGTAGTATATATGTGTCATGTGTGTGTGTAACTGTGGATATGTAAAAGTTATATTTAATGATTCCTCATGCATTTTTGTGGCTTTGTTAGAAAATGAATACTACTAATTAAGGAAAACTATTTGTAATTTCTTGGTAGAAATTACAAAATGAATATATTTAAATTTGATATATATGTTTTAATATTGGTCACTGCATTAAGTTTCAAAAAAAAAATATTGGTCATTGCAAAATTTAACAAGACATAAATTGGTTTAACTTTGGCGATAAAAAAAGAAGATCATGTAGAACATAATGAATTGTTTTCTGAATTTATTGACCATCTGAATCATACATCGACCTATACACTTCGGTATTTAATAATGTATAGTTCGATTTAATAAAATCATATATTTATTTATTTTAATAATATATGGAAAATTTGAACAGTAGTTTAATAATTTGCAAAATGATTGGTGGGGACCTGGATTTTGAAATAATTATTATATTAACATCAAATACAATATATATTTTAGAAATATTCGGTAAAGGATATGACAATGGGAATAGTCAATTGCGTGTCATTATACTTCTATATGATTTGGTCGTCAGTAACCAGAGTTAATATTTTGATATTACCGTCGATCTGAACTATTTATTGGTTATTAAATTTTTTTCATTCTTACTTCTATAAGTTAACGTACTTTGCTGTGCAAATTCTAATAATTCTTTGTGAAATTTTTTGGCTGTTATTTGGAATATAAACTTTCAAGATCTCCCACAACATACAGTTTTTCCTCTAAGGGCTTAATTTTAATACATTAGTCAGGTATGTAGGATTTTTTTAGCACATGAATTTGATGAAGTATAGAACTAAATATATCGTACAGTATATGGAGATGTCTTGTAGAGAGTTATATATGGGACTAAATTTCATATCTTAAGTTTCTCTTAAAAAAATCACATCCTGGTAGGCAAAATGATATCAGTACAAAACTATTAAGTTTTTTTTTTCACTCTAAATTAGTAAAACGTATAACCTAATCAGTTAGAAAAGTCTTCTGTTTTCGAATGGTGTTGACTGCTTAGATTAAATACTTTGAATATTTCAATAAATACAATGATTGGTTTAAGAGAATAAATATCATTTGATCTCGTATACTAATCTAAAAAAAACTGTTTTATAGTAGTTTTTAATGAAGATAGTGTTATATATGTGTCATCATCGTCCATTAAAAATTAGATCGATTGATTCGATTCCATAAAACAAAACCTAAAAAGAAAAAGTAAAAGTCAAGGAAGTACTTAAGTAATGGCGGTGGGTACTTTCAAGGAAATTCAAAGATAAGTAACCGAGTTAAAGATAATGTTCTTATAAATACAAGCATTATTCGTTTCTGATCAAAGACCTTAAACCTATTCTTCTGTTTAAAATATAGTTCTCTCTTTCTTTCTCTCTCGCGCAATGGAAGCTCAACACCTTCATGGCAAGCCTCAAGCAGAAGGAGAATGGTCCACAGGATTCTGTGACTGCTTCTCCGACTGCAGAAACTGTAAGATTTATAGCTTCTCACATATATAATTATACATAAAAAAAGATAATAAATAATAATGTTATGGTTGTTATCAATCTACAGTTTAACTAATTAATATTTTTTCCTTTGTCACCTTATTCTATATTCATGGAAAAATGACAACACAACTTATTACCAATCTTGCAAAAATGAATGAAAACAGGTTGTATCACATGTTGGTGTCCATGCATTACATTTGGCCAAGTTGCTGAGATTGTAGATCAAGGATCAACCAGTAAGTTTAACTACTTAAGTCTTAAACCATATAACAAGAGTAATATATATATAAATATATAATATTGTCAAATTAATATAAAGAAAGGCAGCAAGCGATAACGATAAATAAATTGTGATTTTGGAAATTTCAGCGTGTGGCACGGCTGGAGCATTATACGCGTTAATAAACGCAGTAACGGGTTGTGCATGTATCTACTCGTGTTTCTATCGTGGAAAGATGAGAGCTCAATACAATATCGAAGGCAGTGATTGTGGAGACTGCCTTAAACATTTCTTCTGCGAGCTCTGTGCTCTCACCCAACAGTACCGTGAACTCAAGAACCGCGGTTTCAATATGGATCTTGGTATTGGATTGTTTTATACCTGTTTTTTTTTTGTTGTAGATTTTATGAATTTCTATATTGCAATCTCAAAATATATATATATTCGCAATTCTTAAAATTTAATTTGGTATTTTAGGATGGGCGGGGAACGTACAGACGCAGCAAAACCAAGGCGGTGCGATGGGTGCTCCTGTCTTTCAAGGTAGCATGAACCGTTAAAGACTAATTCTTTATTGTAATTTGTTTGTTTATATAATAAACGAGGTTTAGTCCTCTGTATGTTTGTGTAATATGCTTGTTAATCATGAAATGAAAGTGATTGTTTATATATACTATATTTGTGTAATATTCGGTCAAAGATATGACACTTGGACGAGTTAGAGCATGTTTACTGGACACCCTTAGCTTAAAAACCTTTAAAAAATATTAGTATATAATTTGTGGATTTCATTAAAACTTAAAGGACCGTCGTCCCTTAGGAATCCTAATTAAGGGACATCCCTTGTATTGTTTTGCGGGCTCAACTGACATGTGGCGGCCTGCGATTGGTTATCAATTTTTTTAAATCAACAAAAAAAAAAAATAAGTCCTATTTTTTTAAGAGCACCCACAATAAAAGTCCTTAAAGAAGAATCTTTACAAAAAATAATTAAATAATCAGTAGACTCCACTAAAAGTTAAAAATTCAATCCTTAAATTTTCTAAATAAAAATTCGATCATTACAATATTTGCGGGTCTCCATGATATATGGCGATCCATAATTGGTTGATATTTTTTTTCTTTTTTTTAATCTGAAAATAAAAAAGAAAAAAACAGTTTTTTTAAAATCCACCGGTCACTTGCAGTAAACATGCTCTAACGTGCATTCTATTGTATATATACATACGTATTTGACCTGTTTGGTCGAGATTGTAAATGTAAGATTGAATCTCTACTGTTTTCAAAAAAAAAAAAAATCCTCTACTTCAAATATTCCAATATTTTTTATTTGATGTCAGAGTTCATTTATTACAATTTGGGTGCCCCCTATAACATTTCTAAATTTAGTGTTATTGTTTACCAATTTTAATATAGCTCCTGTTTTCTTATTAAACTATACATCACTATTTAACATTTGCCCCCACATGAAATCAACTTTCTAGCTTTGCCACTGGTTGGCGTTGATATAATATATATAACTCATTTGTGGGTTAATAGCTTAGATATACAACTCTTTCTTATTCAACATTATGGGTGCGATTGGTAATATTTCAGAATAATAATGATGAACATCGATATAGAAAACAAAAACTACAGTAAAAGAAAGTAAAATGAACTAAAAAAACTCCAGAAAGATAAGTAAAAGTTTTTTAAAATCAAATATTATATTGTATTAATCCGATGGAAGCTCTTTTCTCTGAAACAAACCTTGGCATGAAGGTGTTGAGCTTCCATTGTGAAAGACAAACCTAACATTTGGAAGACTCAGTCCACAAATAAATACTTTTTCTAAATATTTAAGTAGGCTGAAAGCAATGATCTATAACCGTGTAAAGTGTCTAGATAAAATATAAATTAGTTTCATATGACATGTGGATCGAAACTGAAATGTGTTGGTATCCCAATCCTTTCCCTTACCAATTGATCACAAAGCCCGAACATGTTTCTCTTTGTATCTGGATTGTTTATGTTTTTCTGTATTCGCAAATAAGTTGCTAAGCAAAAATGTAAAACTCGAAAAATTGTGAAATCTTATTATGATCACTAAAAAAGGAAAAAAACTGTAGACTAAAATAAAGTAGTTTTTTCATTCTTTTCCAATGAGATTAGTATAACATACAGTAATTAAGAGTGATATAATGTCGTCTCAATTCAGATAAACAATCACATCACACGTTTTCAGAGGTCAGACCATTTAACGTCCAAGACTAGGGTCAAGGGGTGTGAACATTTTGGTTTTTACTTCTTTCAGGATTTTGTTTAAGTGGTTTGGTTTCATTTAGCTCGTTATTCATATTTGTCCTTAAAATATGTTTTCGTGACGTTCAGAATCAGAGTCATACAGCTCTATTTTTCTCTCGAGAGAATAATGAAAACAAAATGTTAGACATATTTCTAATGAAAACAATGTTACATACTACTTCCTCAGTTTAATAAAAATAGAATTTTTGGTATTTTCACACATATTAGAAAAACACATTAAATCATTATAATAAATATTTTTTTTATAATTTTAAATTTTAATTCATAATAATTTAATAAAATTAATTATTTCTTAAAATTAATAATATTTTCATAGAAACTACAAAGAATTTATCTTTATAAAATATTTTTTTTTTAAATATGCATTTTAATGAAAAAGAGAGTTCAAACAAAGTGGACTCCTTAAAAACAAAGCGTAATAAGAAAAGTTAAAAGTCAAGGAAATCAATGTTAAATAATGGCGGTGGGTACATTCAAGGAAATTAAAAGATAAGTTTTTCTTTAGGCAAAGAAAATTCAAAGATAAGTAATTTGTTATTTTTGGTCAATAATAATACAGGTTCTGCCGAGTTAAAAGATCATTAATGTTCTTATAAATACAAGCATTACCGTTCGTTTTTGCTCAAAGACCTTAAACATATTCTTCTGTTTATAAATAAAGTTCTCTCTCTCTCTCTCTCGCGATGGAAGCTCAACACCTTCATGGCAAGCCTCGAGCTGAAGGAGAATGGTCCACAGGATTCTGTGATTGCTTCTCCGACTGCAAAAATTGTAATAAAATATATAACTCCATTTTAATTTATTAATTTTTATAGCTATTCACATATATACTTATACATACATAAAAATATAATAAATAAACAATGTTATCGTTGTTATCAATCTACAGTTTATCACCTGATACTCTGTTACTGGAAAAGTGTCGACCAACAAAACTTATTACTAATCTTGCAAAAACCAATGAACAGGTTGTATCACATGTTGGTGTCCATGCATTACATTTGGCCAAGTCGCTGAGATTGTAGATCAAGGATCAACCAGTAAGTTTAATTACTTAAGTCTTAAACCATATATATATATATAAAGAAAGAGCATACAATAGCGATAAATAAATTGATGTTTTGGTAATTTCAGCGTGTGGCACGGCTGGAGCACTATACGCGTTAATAAGTTTTTTCACGGGTTGTGGATGTATCTACTCGTGCTTCTATCGTGGAAAGATGAGAGCTCAATACAATCTTGAAGGCAGTGATTGTGGAGACTGCCTTAAACATTTCTGCTGCGAGCTCTGTGCTCTCACCCAACAGTATCGTGAACTCAAGAGCCGTGGTTACAATATGGATCTTGGTATTGTTTTGTTATATACCCTTTTTCTGTTGGGTTGTGATTGGTTTGTTTATTGTATTCCTTAAAAGTTAATTTGGTATTATAGGATGGGCTGGGAACGTACAGAGGCAGCAGAACCAAGGCGTGGCGATGGGTGTTCCTAGTGCTCCAGTCTTCCAAGGCGGCATGACCCGCTAAGATTTATTCTTTTATATGTTATTCATTTAGTCAATTCAATAAAACGAGGTTTAATCCTCTACGTGTGTGTGTTGTGTAATGTATTTGTTATAAAGTGCTGTCTCAAAAAATGTTTGTGTCTGTTTGTATAATATTCGGTCTAAGGATATGCTAGTTTGGAGTAGTCAACTTGCATGTCATTAGATATACGTCTTTGACTTGGTTTGGTCGAGATTGTAAATGTGAGAATGGATAGTATACTTTTAAATATTTTTGATTAAATCTGTTTTTTTTTTTTTTTTACAAGTTTGTTTATACTTTTTGGTTGATTAATCCTTCACTATTTATCCTTCAACAATATACATTTTATAGGAAAGTCAATTGTTCATAGGGCTCGAATTTATAAATCTTAACCTTTATTGGGCTTTCTATATTATAGGTTTAATTAACGTTGTTGTAAATTTTGTGATCACTTGTGGTTTCTCGATTCCTATAAAAGGGTTCGATTGATGAATATGTCAGATTCTACTGTGTTTCCTTTCTTTCATGGCCTTCATTGTCGATGACGATGTGAATAAACACGGTTGAACGATCTTTCATTCAACTCGAATCATCAACGATGTTAATACGATTTATTTAAATGTTTTCTTATTTCTAGAAGTTGACCATCAAGAAACTGGATGAAAATTTAGTACATGATCTTGTCATTTGAAAAAAATCGATGACTTTTTTTTCACCCTTTTTTTCTTGTAACACGGATTATATTATAAAAATGGTCCAAATGTTAAGAGGTTATTATTAAGTACATGGACTTCTAACCTAAAATCAATTGGTGATAAATGGATTGGTCCGTCCATCTTATATATTACTAAAGATCCTTTCTAACTACTAATGTGAGACATTTGTTCCTAAAAAAATCTGAATCTAACATGGTATCAGAACCCACGATCCACAAAGTCCAACCCGATCCTCATCGATCTACTCCAAAGATGGTTCATCTATCCTAGCCCGAACATTTAAAGATTAACGTTCAAAGAGCCATCATCTCGAGGATACGTATTAGACACAAAGTGTCCCACATCGGAAGTTGGAAGTAATTATTAGTAATATAAGATATATGGACCACTTTACTTATAAACAATTGATTTTAAGTTGGAAGTTCATCTAGCTTAACAAGGTATCAGAGCCCACAATCCACGCAAGTCCAATCTGTGCCCAAAGTTGGTCCATCGATCCTTGCCCAAACATTCCGAGATTGACGTTCAAAGAACCATCATCTCGAGGGGACGTATTAGGGACAAATGTCCCACATCGGTAGTTGGAAGGGATCTTAAGCAATATATAAGATGGATGAACCAATCCAATTATCACCAATTGGTTTTAGGTTGGAATCTCATCTTGCTTATCAGTTACAACCGGAACGATGCTCAACGGTAAGACATTTTCAATCGGAATACTCGACGTTTCACCCTTAAGCGGTAAACGTTTGAAGACATGGAACAATTCGACGTCATCATTTTTATAATATGAAAATGCATGGGTTTAAGAGACGATTGATGTTATAGGAAATAGGCGACGATTATATAGATTTTCCGGCTGGTTTATTTGGACTTTTTATGCATTTTAAGAAATGAAAAGATATTATACTGGAGTATTTACAGGTGAAGCTGAATCCTTTTTTACATACACATGCACACATTCATTTTAGATGCATTGGTGAAGTTACGTTGTGTTAAGCTAGATAAACTTCCAACCTAAAATCAATTGGTGATAAGTTGATTGGCTCATATCTTATATATTGTTTAGGATCACTTCCAACTATCGATGTGGGACATTTGTCTCTAATACGTTCCCTCAAGATTATGGCTCTTTAAACATCAATCTCGAAATGTTTGATTAAAGATCGATGGGCCGACTTTGGGCTTGATCGATAATGGATTGGGTTGGACTGTGTGGATCAAACTCTGATACCATATTATGCTAAATGAGCTTCCAACCTAAAACTAATTGTTAATAAGTGGATTGACTCATCTATTTTATATATTACTTAAGATCCTTTTTAACTACCGATGTGACATCTTTGTCCCTAATACGTTGGACCAGTCATGAAACTGTAGGTGCTATAAATAATTAAGTAAGAGTTTATATGATTTTCTTTTTTACAAATTTAGAGGTTTATATTATCTTGAAAGATAAAAGGATTCAAGTTGAACCATTCAACCATAATCATAATCATGTTTAATTGCTACTACCAGTGTCGTGCCATTGTACCTAGACGAATAACAAATGTATAGGTATGTAATTGCATTCATTTGTGTGATGCATCGAGGTTCATAGAATTTTTTAGTCAGAATTACCAAATGTGAATTCCACTTTTTTAATCAGAATTACCTATTCATTATTGTTGTTGTATTCCACTTTTCAACCATTCTTTCAGGAATTACAACCCATTCACTATTCCACAAATTAAGGTATTGAGTGATAATAATCTCTCTAAGACATGAAGAAACAATTCTGAAGGCCTTTCTTTTGATTTTTTTTATCTTAATTTGTCAAATAATTGTAATTAGTCATTGTTACAAATAAGTACTTATCTTTTCTTGAACCACCAATTGAAGGCCTTAAAAAGGCAGAGACGAGTTCGAGTTACAAAGTGCAGATTTGGCTATCACATCCTCTTTAAAATTCAAGCTCCTAGGGATGAAAGAGAAGGATACATAAGAGAAAGAAGATGCTAATGAAGCTTTCGAAGATCATAGAGTTCATGGCTAGCCAAATGCACCAACCAAGCCAAGGGAAAGTGGCAACGAAGATTCCCGTAGGCGAGAGACTAAGTAAGTTGGAGCGAATGGTTATGGCCCGTCCAAAAGTAACGTAGGCGAGAGACTAAGTAAGTTGGAGCGAATGGTTATGGCCCGTCCAAAAGTTGTTGTCGTTGCTGAATCAAAGGTGACTTTCACGGGGAGCAAATCTCATAAACGTTTAGTGTAGCTGCAGTGGAAAATAGATGATCTGCTGTTTCTGAGGCTCCACATCTTGGGCAAGACACTGATTGTGCTTGAAGTCCTCGTCGTGGTAATGTTTTCTCCCAGCGGTAGGGCTTCTTGTAGTATTTTAAATTTAGAAACTGAAACTTTGGTGATGTTTTAACAGTCCAGATGTTTTTAATCCAGTCAATGGGTGAGACGATGAAGGTTTTACCGTTTGGATGAAGCTTTGTTGACAGTATTTTCCTTGTAACACACGGGATAGAAGACAATTAGGTTTAGTGATGATGCGCCAAGATTGCTTTGCTAGCATGTCCTTGTTAAATAATTGGATGTCTCTGAAGCCTAGTTCTCCCAACTTTTTCGGTTTTGAAAGCTTGGTCTAAGACGTCCAACACATTTTCTTCTTAGAGTCATTTGCAACTCACCGTAATCTTGCCGAAGCTGATTGAATTCTCTTGCAGAGGCTAACGGGAAGTTGAAAATAAGTAGTATCTTGAAAAAGAAAACGCATCAGTACTTCATTATAGTTAGTGAACCAGAATTTTTCGCTCCAAGACATGAACATACAAATTCAAAATCGATAGGCTTGTAATTACATAACTATGGACGTACACATTTATTTGTGTCACTGTACCTAGATGCATCAAGGTTCCAAGAATTTCAGTTATGTATTATGTTCAGCCAGAGACTTAGAATCAGAATTATCAAACATGAAATTGTATAAAGTTAAGTGTTGATCAAAATTTTCTTTCCGAATGGAATAGTTATGATCGAGCATAATTAATTCAACACAGTTTTGTTTAAAATATCTTTAATTAAATAATATTTAAAATATTTAATTCAAAATAGTTATATGTAACTTTTAAATATAAGTATTTAGATTCTATTTTTTATAGAAGATATATACAAAAATTTATTTCTACTACATATTAAAGGTTGAAAATGTTACTTTGAAAACTAACTTGATTAAATATCGCATGTGCACTATTTTTAGTTTTTCTTTTTTAGTTTTTCTAAGAAAAACTAATTTGCATGTTTAGTTTATTTGGTCTAACCTTATTTGGGCCACCTTATTTTGTGACCTCAAGTGCTTTTTCAGCCACAAATTTGATTGGTTCATATATGTGTTTAATTTTTAGCCATTCTTTTTAAATATTTAATAATATATTAAAGCAATTTTACCAAAACTATAAATATATTCCACTTTTATGTCTATAAAATCATCTTTCTCCAACAAAAGTTTAGACAAAAGAAAATGAAGTATTCCATATTTATGTTAGTTATTGCTATGTGTTTTGGCATAAATGAAAGTGTTGTGTGTAATATTGATAATAAACTTCTTCCAGAATGTCGTGGAGACAAATGCCTCCTGAACACTTTAGAAATTCAAAATAGACTTAATCCAGGTAGTACTCTCAAAGTCAATTGTTCATCTAACAAAAAGGAAGTTGAGAGTCTCCACGAGGTAAAAGTCAATGATAAATATCAAATTTTTCTTAAAGAGAGAGGAACTGCAGACAGAGTTGTATGGCGCTGCCTCTTACGACATGGACATAAAGTGGAAAATTTTCAAATAATATGGCGTGCATACAGAGGAGCTAGTATGACTCGTTGTGGTGAAAAACGTTCATGGATTGCTAAAGTCGATGGAATTTACTTAGAAAAAAATTTTGATCCAAAGGGACTCCAATATCGTTGGAACAATACTAAAAAGTAAAAATTTTCTTCTTAAAATCTATTTACATATGATGCTAATATTATTTTGTGTCATATGATATAAATCATTATTTCAATTTCCGATAATAATATACAATAAATGTATTATAAATCTTACTTTAAAATTTATTCGGTCTAGAATGAGAATGACCAATAACCTTCATGTGTTAAAAATGTTTATTTTACAAAAGATCCAAACATATTTTTGTGTAATGTTTACCATATCAGAAAATAAAAATAATTTTATGGTAATTACCATGTTTATTGCTAAGTTTATATGTGATGCAGATAAAGAAATATCTCTTCCATGTGTATAAAAGGATCTAGCGAGCAAAATTATTGTTGGGATTAAAATTCATCATATTGATATCAATGACTAAAATCGCTTTAACATGATGAAATATGTCATCAAGATGACCGGGCCAGAAATGTAAGAGAATCAATCTTTTATGCCACATCGGCTTAGCAACAATACATCAAAATGGGTCTCATATAACTTTTTCATAAAACTTAGAAAAAATGGTTTTGTGCGAACAAAAGTTATCCGAAAACATTTCCTCGAAATATAGTGACTTAACCAACGACTTTTAAAATTGACTAAGTTTTCTTGAAAGGCTTTGTAAAATAAAACTAAGCAGAGTTTTATTAAACTAGTTCCGCAAACTAACGTCGATAATGTTTTACGGAAAAATTTGAAGAATAGAGTATAGAACTAAACAATGTTATATGAAACAACTTCCGTAAAAGTAACTTTGAAAAAACAACTTACTTAAGACTAACTTTGAAAATGTTGTATAGAATATTTTTCGTAAAATTAAATTAAACAGCTTTAGGAAACAACTTCCATAAAACTAACTTTGACAATGTTTTAAGAAACAACTTTCGTAAAATAAAGCAAAATAGTTCTATACAAAATAACTTCTGTAAACTAACTTAAGCAACATTTTAGGAAACAATTTTGTTAAAGAAAACAAAAAAGTTTTTTTCTTGAAAAACTTACCTAAAACTAACTTCGACAATAATTTGTGATTTTTTTATTGTAAAATAAAAATGTTTAGTTTTATTTACGAAACAACTTTTATAAAACGGATTTCCGACAACATTTTCGAAACAACTTCCTAAAATGAAAATAAAAAATTTTGATGAAAGAAATTTTGTAAAACAAAATTTGATAACATTTTAAGAAAAACACTTATGGAAAATGAAATTAATCATTTATTTTACAAAACAACTTTCATAAAATCAAATATAACTCAACGCTCACGAAATAGTCTTTGGAAAAATAAATGAGACAACATGAAGTATACGAAATAAGACGAAAAGGACCACCAAGAATGTATACACACAAATTTAATAAGAACAAAGCAACATATTGATCAATGATGATTACAATCAAGATCCTAGGGTTTGACAAAAGAATATAACATATGCTTATTTTGTATTTAAACTACCACGGCATGAGAGTATTTGAACGGTTCCTGATAAGTTGTTGTACAAACATAGAAGAAAATTAATTTTGTTAGATCATTTAACTAAAAGTTTGCAATTCCTTATTCTTAGATTTTTTTTTTGAATAAATGTAAAATTTATTCAAGCAAAAACTTATTTACATCTAGTGGAGCTGTTTTTCTTCGTATTTAAAGAATAAAAATAGTAATCTAAAATAAAAGAATTATCCAGCTCCTCCATTGTTCTCTTGTATCCCAAACCGAGTGATCAGACCTTTTTCTAGGTACTGCTGCCGCTTTCCTTGTACTGAGAGTAACATGAATCTCATCGTCTTGTTCAAAAAACTAACAAGACAGCTAATATCTTTCGGTTGTTCACCATGCCTTCTAGCATTTCTTTCTCTCCACACTGTGTGTATCGTTGTTTGCAAACCATACCAAAAAATGTAAGTCTTTGTTGGAATGAGTCTCGGGTTTGATAGAAGTAGTTTAAGTGCATTCCAATCCGTGGTGAACTCATCTTGCATAAGACCTCCACTTCTTAGTTATTATCTTCCCTTGTACATTTTTCTTCCTCCCACTCTCACCCGTATAGCAATAAAAATAGTTTAGAAAAACGCCAAGTGTGCCGAAAGTACATGAGTCTCAGCCAAACTCCTTGTTCACGAACTCAAACTTGTTATATTTACTATTCTTGAACATCTAACAATAAAATTAAAGTCAAGTACATGTTGTAAATGTGATGCAAAGAGAACTAAACATACTTTCATTCGCAATTAAGGTGCACGAGGCACTCCCAATTAGATAGCCGATAGAGACGAGTATTTTACTTCTCAACAATATACTGCACTATATTTTATGAGAATTCTCCTCTACATCCCTAGACATTATTTGTTAGGTGATTTTGACATGAATCATCACCACATTTAATTTTATCGAAAAAGATAACATGACTTAAAATAAAATGTGACATAGATAAGGGGAATTTTCAAAAATACCACTTTTCTTGTACCACTTTTCATTTTTACCTTCATTAAAGAGACATTTTCAAAAATATTATTTTTTTGAGAGCCAATTTTTTTAAAAAAAAATAATTAGAATCCTAAATTTTAAATTGAGAATTCGGCCAAAAAAGCATCAACTTTGCACGAATTGTCAAAAAAACCTTTATTCGAACCTGGTAAAAAAAACCTTTATTTTTGTTGATTTTTTTAGTTTATTAAGCAACTTAGCATTGACTACCATATTAACACACCGTGAACTCACAGTTAAAACAACGTCAAATGTTGGCGTTAAGTGAAACGATGTCGTTTTCAAATAAGATAAAACAACATCGTTTTACATGATTTGAAAATAAAAACAAGTAAACCCTAGGGTTCAAACTCGAGTTGGTCAGGTCAAAGGAGCAAGATACTTTACCACTGTGATAGTGACACTTTCATTGTAGTTACTAACACATTTAATTTTATTTGGTACTCACTAAATATAAAAAAAATTCTCTACAAACTTAAAAAGATTTTTCAAATTCTAAAATATAAAAATTTCAAGAAAAATTAATATTAAAATTAAATTATAAATAATTTCTTTTGTTAAAAAGGAAAAAAATCCATTTAAAAAAAAATATTTTTATTAAGCATTTTAATTTAATTTTAACATGTGGGTATCTTTTATGTATGTGGAATTAATTTCAAATTTTAGCAATTCTTTTTAAAACAATGAAAATTTTGGATTTTTTTTATTTTTCTAAGGAAAATAAATTTTTAAAAATATTTATTTCAAGCATTTTAATTTAGTTTTAATATGTAGATATCTTTTTATGTTTGTACAATTAATTTCAATTTTTAGCAATTGAAGAAAATTTTGTGAATTTTGGAAGATGATCTTTTTAAGTTTTTCGAGATTTTTTTCTATTCAACCTGTACCAAATAAAATTAAATAGCAAATACATTTAAAGTGTCACTAGCATAGTGGTAAAGTACCTTGCCATTTGACCTAACCGACCCGAGTTCAAATCCATGGATCTACTTGTTTTTATTTCCAGAAATCATGTAAAACGACGTCGTTTTACTTAACGCCAACGTTTAACGCTATCAAATTTTTTTTGTTAAAATTACTGACGGCGTGCTAAATTAGCAAGTCAGCGAAAACATTATTAATTAATTCTGAAGTCAATAAAAATTTTGTGTTTTTTTTGCCAGCCCAAAAGTTAACGTTTATTTTGGCAATTTGTGCAAAATTGATGCTTTTTCGGTCGAATTCTAATTTTAAATTCCTAAACCCTACCTCCACCCTACACCACCCCTTAACTCTAAACCTTAAATCTTAGATTAATTAACTCAAGGGTTATAAGTGTGTTTTTCCCTCTTAAAAAGCAAGGATAAAAATGATTAAGGTATTTTTGAAAAGTGGTACAAGAAAAGTGGTATTTTTGACAATTCCCCATAGATAATTATATTTAATGATTATTCTTATTTTTGGTAAAAGATTTAAAATATAGCAATAATAACTTATATATATATCATCATTAAATAAACTTTTTAAAATATAACAATAACTGATATGTCATCATTAAAATAAATATATTTAAATATAACATTAAATAATATGATAATACTTATAAAATTTGAAATATTATTTTTGTCTATTTTTATAACTCTACATTGTTTATAACTAAACAAAATTTTCAAAATTTTATACAATCCTTACAAATAATTTTTTTTATTAATACCAAACGTTTCTTTTTGACAATTTCTCAAAAAAAAATGTAAATTAGTTAGAATCCTAAATTATAAATTCTTAAACCCTACCCCACCCTACACCACCCCTTTTACTCTAAACCTTAAGTCTTAGATTAATTAACCTAAGGGTTATAAGTGTGTTTTTCCCTCTTAAAAAATAAGGGTAAAAGTGATTAAGCTATTTTTGAAAAGTGGTACAAGGAAAGTGATATTTTTGACAATTTCTCTAATTTTAAATATATACATAAATATTTATTCTTAAATGTAATTTAAATTAATTATTTTTTTATTTCATATTAGTTTTATTTTTAACTAAATGAAAATTTATATTAAAATATTAATATAAAATAATACAATTTCAAATATTAACCAATTTTAAAAATATAATTAAAATTAAAATATTATCTTGCACATGGTGCATGAAAAAACTTAGTTAAACCTGAAAAGAATAGAGAAAAGATAATATGAGCAACTTTAAAATCAATAGATAAGAAACAATGTCCAACCAACAACTCTGCATATTTTAACATTTTCAATAAGAACCAGTGAACTTCCTAAAACATCGACATTAATATCATAAACCAAATATAAAGATAACCTAATTATGATATTATCGTAAAATATATTAATATCTATTTTTAATATTCAATAATTTATTCTGCCAATTATCATGATGAATATATATAAAAATAAAATTTTAAATAATTATATTTTAACTAAAACTACTTATTAAAAATTATAGAGAAGATAAAAATTATCAAAATCCCTAATTAATGTTTATATATTAATAATTAATTATATCAAATTTCATGATACCTATATATATATACTAAAATAAAAATATATTCCTAAAATAATGGAAATAATTATATTTTAACTAAAACTAATTATTGAAAATCATAGAGAAGATGGCAATCACCAAAATCACTAATTAATGTTGATTTATTGATAATTAATTATACCAAGTATCATGATATTTATATATATTAAAATAAAAATTTATAACTAAAATTATGGAGAATGTGACAAGTAAGTAAATTCACTCCTCAAATAATAACATAGATAACAAAAATATTATTCTTATTAATGTGAATATTTATTAAATGAGACTTACTACTTAATGCAAATTTTGAAATTAACATGTTATGTATTGTATATATAATATATATTTATTTAAATAATATTGAAATATATATGAAAATTCCCCTATGTATAATCTGACCATATATTAAATGAGATTTCATATTTATATGGTTTTATTATCATTTGTATCTTGTTATAATGAAAAAGTTAAACCATTGAGTACAAAAAAATTCAATGTAGACTTTTAAGGAAAATTGTTAAAAATACCACTTTTTGTAGGAAAATTGTTAAAAATACCACTTTTCTTGTATCACTTTTCACTTTTATTCTTATTTTTTAAAAAGAAAACACACACTTATAACCTGTGGTTAATTAATTTAATACTTAAGGTTTAGAGTTGAGGGGTAGAGGTGGGATAGTGTTTAGAAATGTAAAATTTAGGATTCTAATTAATTTTTTAAAAAATTGCCTCTTAAAAAAATGGTATTTATGAAAATGTCTCTTTAATGAAGGTAAAACGAAAAGTGGTACAACAAAAGTGGTAAACTTGAAATTTTCTCTTCTTTGTACCACTTTCATGTTTACCTTATTACCCTAATTTTTAAAAAGAAAAAAAAACACACTTATAATCAATGGGTTAATTAATTTAAGACTTAGGGTTTAGATGAGGGGTGTGTGTATGGTGACGTAAGATTTAGGAATGTAAAATTTAGGATTCTAATTAATTTTTAAAAAAATTGTCTTTATTAAAAATTGATATTTTTGAAAATATTTCTTTAATAAAGGTAAAAATAAAAAGTGGTACCAATAATATGGTAAACATAAAAATTTCCTGACTTTTAACAGTCTTAGTGATTTATAACCATTTACAAAATTCAAAATATATCATATAAAAAATAGTATACTAAATGTGACTGTTTAATTTCTTTTAAAAATATATTTTTTTTCTAAAATAATGAAAAATATAAAAAAAATTATTGAATTTTTATTATTTAAAATTATTAATATTATATATTTGTTAACCATATTAGTAATTTCGTAATTTTTATTTAAGTAAAAAATAAAAGATATTCTTTTATACTAATTAATTTGATAGTTAATTTAATAAAAAATATAATATATTTTTTAGATAGACCAACCTATTTTTTTAAAACTACGGTAACAATGACACGTGACTAGGGAAATCGGCCAATTCATACATCAACAGAGAGCCGCGGTCCCGATCAGTACATATACTCGGACCATGTACTAAAACATACATCAACATTCAGTTTATTCAAATTTTCATACATGAAAAATAAAATTTAGGTCCATCCATACTTTGACCATGATTCTGTTAGTCAAATAGTAACGGTGCTTATGTGGAGTTAACGGATCGCTTACATGTCTATTAGAGATTTGCACGTGGCTTTCTATTTAAATAATAAAAGTATCTATAATAATTAGTTAATGTAAACAAAACAATCAATGTAAGCGTGGTCTAGGGGTATTCTATCGGGTTCCATTCAAGTTGATCAGGGTTCGATGCCAGCCCGACTAAATAATCTTTTATTTTTAACATTTTTAAATGAATGTCATTTTCGTAATTATATCATTTTCGTAATTATATCATTTTCTTCATCTAACATCTAAAAATCATTAGGGTTTTCTGCAACTACACAATGAGGCCGCAATTATTTTTTTGTTTTGGAGAATTGTTTCAGCTCCTCTTTTTTTTCATTTTTTGCTCAGTTTCTGGATTTAAGATCTGATTTTTATTCAATCTCTTCTATGTTTGTTTTGAATTGATTTTTGGATTCAAAGCTTGACTTTTTAGAAGAAAATAAGAGATGGTTATTGATTTAACTTCATTGATGACGCAAAGCAGTCAGCTTTAGAGACTTGTCTTCCTATGACGAGACAGAACTTTGTGTTCTGGTAACATTTGATGAGTTTCAGAACTCGTGGGGTCGTTGGATTGGGAAAGACTTCCAGATGAAGATGATATAATTACGAAAATGCCATCCCTTTAAATAAATGTTAAAAATAAAAGAACATAAGCCATGGGTTATTAAATCGAACACAGATCCACTTGACTGAAAACAGAAACACAACCACTAGACCACACTGATTTTCGTTGTT
Source organism: Moricandia arvensis (assembly GCA_905132765.1). Classification (NCBI taxonomy): domain Eukaryota; kingdom Viridiplantae; phylum Streptophyta; class Magnoliopsida; order Brassicales; family Brassicaceae; genus Moricandia; species Moricandia arvensis. The sequence goes on from CAJHQP010001115.1 coordinate 23,852, forward strand.
GTTGTTGTTTGCATTAACTATTATTATATGTGATTTTATTATTTTAAACAAAACACCACGTGTTAATCTTCAATAGACATGTAAGCAATCCGTTAACTCCACATAAGCATCGTTACCATTTGACTAACGGAGACACGGTCAAAGTATGAATAAACCTATATTTTGTTGTTTATGTATGAAAATTTGAATAAATTAACTGTTGATGTATGTTTTAGCACATGGTCGGAGTATATGTACTGATCGGGACCGCAACTCTCTGTTGATGTATGAATTGACCGATTTCCCCACGTGACTACGAACGTTTTGAATCCTCCGGAATTAATAAATTAGAAATACCTTAAAAAGTTTATTTTTATCTATCAAGAAAGTACTGTACTGTTAATAAAAAAAAGGAAATTGACCCGACCCGGGAAACAACAAAAAGTTCGACCCGAGAATCTCACCGGAAAAAAGGAAAGGCGAAACCCTCCGTACATATTATAAACCCTGTTTTTTTTTACTGTGGGCTTTTGCTCGCAGACACTTTCTTCCTCCTTCTCCCCCTCTCTACTCTTCCGATTCAGGTTATTTTCTCCGTAATTTGAACATAAAGTTCGATCCTTTATCTCGTTCCCGCTCTCGGGAGCCTAAATCGATCTAGGGTTTTGGTTTTCTCTGTTTCTTACCCGGATTAAGATGTCGCAAGACGAGGAGATTGTGATGCGTGATGTGACGAACGCGGGACTCTGCATTGGTGACCGCATTGGCCGAGAAGCCGCGTCTCAGCTCGATCTAGAAGAAGCTCTTGAAGCTTCCAGATACGCTACTCATCCTTACTCCTCTCATCCCAGAGAGGTAGGCTTTCATAACCAATTAGCTCTCGAATAGTTGAATTTGTAACAATTACAATCGAAAAGGTTTCTCCTTTACTTTGCTGCAGTGGCCACCGTTGATCGAGGTGGGTGATACTTGGGAACTGCCTTCTGTGCTTATTGAGAGGTACAATACAGCAGGAGGTGAGGGGACTGCTTTATGTGGGATCTTTCCAGAGATTCGACGGGCTTGGGCATCTGTAGACAACTCTCTGTTTCTGTGGCGTTTCGACAAGAGGTAAAGTTGGCTCTTTTACCTTTAGTTGAAGGGGAAGTCTCGTTTTCATAGTTGTTACCTTTGTCTATTAGGGATGGGCAATGTCCTGAGTATAGTGGGGAGGATCAAGCTATTTGTGCGGTTGGTTTAGCGAAATGTAGACCTGGTGTTTTCGTTAAAGCTATTCAGTATCTTTTGGTGTTGGCAACTCCTGTTGAGGTGAAGCTATTCAGTTTTTCATTCTTTAGATTTGTGTATTTGTCTATAATTTCTGAGAAAAAGCTCTGCTTTGTCATCAGTTGGTTCTTGTGGGAGTTTGCTGCACTGAAGGAGCTGATGGTAGAGATCCGTATGCTGAAATTTCAGTACAGCCTCTGCCTGACTATACAATATCGTCAGATGGAGTGGCGATGACTTGCGTTACGTGTACTAATAAAGGGCGCATTTTCATGGCTGGGCGTGATGGGCACATATATGAGCTTTTATATACTACTGGCTCAGGCTGGCAGAAACGTTGTCGTAAAGTGTGCCTTACTGCTGGTGTTGGTAGTATGATCTCGAGGTACACATATTCTCTTCCTTTTTTTTAACCTTCTTTCTGGAATGTGGGACAAAAGTAAACTTCTAGCAATCCGTTTGTCCTTTCTGATCGTTCTTAAAACATTTTATCTTCAATTCTGCCAATTATAGGTGGGTTGTGCCAAATGTATTCAAGTTTGGAGCTGTAGATCCTGTTGTAGAGATGGTTATTGATAATGAAAGGCAAATCTTGTATGCCCGCACTGAAGAGATGAAACTTCAAGCGTATGTTTTTGGAACAAACGGGGAAGGATCTCTCAAGATGGTTGCAGAAGAAAGGAATATGTTAAACCAGAAGGATGTGAGCCAAGGAAATCGACAGTCAACAGCGGCAGGTCGATCTAACAAGCCAACCATAGTCAGCATTTCACCATTGTCCATGCTGGAGTCCAAGTGTTTGCACCTGGTTGCTTCCTTATCAGATGGTAGGAGGATGTATCTCTCCACCTCGTCAAGTGGAAGTAGTTTCAGCGGGTTCAGCAACCACCGCCAGTCTCCAAACTGTTTAAAAGTCATTTCCACTAGGCCATCTCCTCCATTGGGGGCTGGTGTTGGGCTTGGTTTTGGGGCTGCATCTCTTGCTGGTAGAACTCAGACTGAAGATCTCTCCATGAAGGTTGAAACAGCATATTATTCTGTTGGAACCCTTGTCCTATCAGATTCATCGCCACCTGCTATGTCTTCTCTTCTGGTTGTTAGCAGAGATTCAAGTGTTCACTCTCAGGGTGGCGGAACTTCAGGGTCAACTTCAAGGAGTTCTCGGGCATTACGAGAAGTTGTGTCCTCTCTGCCCATTGAAGGCCGTATGCTTTTTGTAGCAGATGTGCTCCCCTCTCCCGATACTGTTGTTACTGTTCAATCACTATATTCAGAACTTGAATACTGTGGAGTTGAAGTCTCGGGAGAATCTTATGAAAAGGCTTGTGGTAAACTATGGGCCAGAGGGGATCTTTCAACCCAGCATATCTTGCAAAGAAGAAAGATAGTCATTTTTACCACCATGGGTATGATGGAACTGATCTTTAATAGGCCTGTTGATATATTGAGAAGACTTCTAGAATCCAACTCTCCGAGGTCCCTTTTGGAAGATTTTTTCACTCGCTTTGGAGCAGGTGAAGCCGCTGCAATGTGCTTGATGTTGGCTGCCCGGATAATAAATTTTGAAGATCTAATTAGTAACATTGTTTCCGATAAAGCAGCTGAGGCTTTTGAGGATCCTAGACTTGTAGGAATGCCACAATTTGATGGCAGTAGTGGATTGTCAAACACTAGAACAGCAACTGGAGGTTTCAGCATGGGCCAAGTTGTTCAAGAAGCCGAGCCAATATTCTCAGGCGCTCACGATGGGCTCTGCCTTTGTACTTCAAGACTACTTTTTCCCATATGGGAACTTTCTGTAATGTCTAAAAAACCCAGTTCTGATGGCATGTCTGCGGACGGAGTGGTGATTTGTCGTCTTTCAACCAGTGCTATGCATGTGCTGGAAAGCAAGATTCGATCGTTGGAGAGATTCTTAAGATCTAGAAGGAACCAGAGAAGGGGGCTTTATGGATATGTTGCGGGGTTAGGAGGTGTAACGGGCTCTATTTTGTATGGTACTGGTTCAGAGTTGGGAGCTGCTGAAAGGAATATGGTTAGGAGCTTGTTTGGAGCATATTCTAATGGAGGCGAGTCAGCAAATAAAAGACAGCGGTTGCCATATAGTCCTGCTGAATTGGCTGCCACGGAGGTAAGATTTGTCCAATTCTTATAAATCTAGTGTTACTTTCTTTCTCTACAGGTGGTCCGTTTAGGAAGTGATTAATTAGTCTTTCCCTCCTGCAGGTGAGGGCGATGGAGTGTATTAGGCAGTTGCTTCTCAGATCTGCAGAAGCTCTTTTCCTACTCCAACTTCTTTCTCAACATCATGTTGCTAAATTAGTTCAGGGTCTTGACGCAAACCTAAAGCAAGCTTTGGTTCAGTTGACATTCCATCAGTTAGTGTGTTCTGAAGAGGGTGACCAAATTGCAACAAGACTCATATCTGCCGTGATGGAGGTACCTCACTTTGTAATTTAAATTAACGTCAGTGTACTCTTTCTAACTGTTCTGAATGTCTAACTTAAGTTTGCTACTATTGCTGCCCCTAGTATTATACTGGCTTAGATGGCAGGGGAACAGTTGATGATATAAGTGGGCGACTACGAGAAGGTTGCCCAAGTTACTTCAAGGAGTCTGATTACAAATTTTTCTTAGCTGTTGAACGCCTTGAAAGAGCTGCGTTAGCTTTAGATGCTGAGGAGAAAGAAAATGTTGCTAGAGAGGCTTTTAGTTTCTTGAGTAAAGTCCCTGGGTCTGCAGATCTCAGAACTGTCTGCAAACGTTTTGAGGAATTGAGGTTAGTTTTTCATTCAAGTAGATATCTACACAATTGGTTGGTTGTAGTTTATAATTGTTGGTCAATAAACGTTTGTTTCCCTTTTCTTGTTATTTTTGTGCTAAAGCAAAGGATATAAACAATTTTCTACAGGTTCTATGAAGCTGTTGTCTGCTTGCCTTTGCAGAAGGCCCAAGCCCTTGATCCTGACGGCGAAGCTTTCAATGACCAAATTGATGCTTCCATTAGAGAGCATGCTCTTGCCCAGCGAAAACAATGCTATGACATTATCACCAATGCCTTGCGATCTCTAGTTAGTTCCATGCTAGAAGAAGCTTCACGTAGACAATATATATGCCAAATCGTTCATCTTGGTGTGCAATCAACTGACAGAGCATTTCGGGAGTACCTATACACGGCCATGATAGAACTGGGTCTTGAAAACGAGCTGCTAGAGTATGGAGGTCCAGATTTGGTACCTTTTCTCAAGAATGCTGGTAGTCATTCTGCATCAGAGGTTAGTCCTTTATACTATTTCCAATCTTATGGTGTCAGGATACCTATCATAGCATTAAATCTTTAAATATTGTTTACCTGTTACCTAAAACCTTTATAGCTGACTACTAGGAAAACAAACCAGGTTTAGTGGTAGACATTGCAACTGTTTTCAGAAAATTATTCATTTCTCCTTATGGCATAGGTCGGTGACGTTTCGTCTGGATCATCTCCGCTGGGCCACTCAGGGACACAGATTTCATCTGATCAAGCAAAATACTTTGACTTACTTGCGAAATACTATGTTTCGAAGAGACAGCATGTGCTTGCTGCTCATGTGTTTTTAAGGCTTGCAGAACGACACGCAATTGTTTCAGGGGACAGTCCTACTCTTGAACAAAGGTGAGTAATCTGTCTTGAAATTTTCTCCTAATTCAGAAATTACCTTGATTCTTTTACTCTTCTCTTCCTTTTCCATCCCTAATGGTTTGCTGCTTTGTAAATTTAGGCGACAATACCTTAGCCACGCAGTTTTACAGGCCAAGAATGCAAGTAACAGTGATGGTTTAGTAGGTTCTGCTCAAGGTGCTTCTGACAGTGGGTTGCTTGATCTGCTTGAAGGAAAACTCGCAGTTCTTCAGTTCCAAATAAAGATCAGAGACAAACTTGAAGCTATTGCTTCTAGTTTCGAGTCCTCTGCGGCCATGCAGGACTCTGAGCAGAATGAACAAGTACTTGATGGTGATTCTAGTGATGATTCCAGCTTCGCAAATGCGGCAAATGAAAAGGCCATGGAGCTCTCCTTGGAACTTAAAAGCATAACACAGTTGTATAATGAATATGCTGTCCCATTTGAACTCTGGGAGGTAAGTCCTAAATTAACATACGTATTCTCGAATTTCCAATGTAGTTTTGAACCATGTCTCTGTTAACTGATTTTCTAGAACTAACTTTAGAGACAAGGGACAGTGCTAGTATCTTCGACTCTCTGTGAAAGCTCTCCATATATTGAATGTTTGCTTTTCTGGGTTCTCTCATGCAGATCTGTCTGGAGATGCTCAACTTTGCCAACTATTCTGGTGATGCTGATTCAAGCATCATAAGGGAAACATGGGGTAGACTCATGGAGCAAGCTCTTTCACAAGGCGGGATAGCTGAAGCCTGCTCCGTTCTCAAGAGAGTCGGTTCTCATATATATCCTGGTGATGGAGTTGTTTTACCGCTCGATGTTTTGTGCCTCCACCTCGAGAAAGCTGCACTTGTAAGCTCCTCCTACTCGTCACCTTGTCGATTCTTTTCACCAGGTTATGAGCTGAATTTGAATAGAAGATTACTGATAAATTTTACAGGAGAGAGCAGAGAGGAATGAAATTGTTGGGGATGAAGACATAGCTCGAGCTCTACTAGCCGCCTGCAAAGGCGCAGCTGAACCTGTTCTCAACGCTTACGACCGTTTATTATCCAATGCAGCCATTGTACCATCGCCAAATCTAAGAATCCGACTCCTTCGTTCGGTTCTGGTGGTGCTACTTGAATGGGCAATGTCTGTGTTGTCAGACAGAATGGGCTCGAGTCCAACCAGGTCTTCTTTGATGTTAGGTGGCTCATTTGCGCACGAGAACAAAGCCGTTCGTAACCAAGGGGTCCGTGACAAGATCGCCAACGCCGCAAACAGGCAAGTTTCTCTTTGTCATCTTAAGTTAGCCTTAGGTATTCGGTTTTGGGAAATATATATGATTGAACTATAACCAAAGTTATATGATAGAGATACTATAGTCTTGGGTATAAGTAAATGTAATTTTTGTTTGTTTCGGGGATAATGGACAGGTACATGACAGAGGTTAGGAGACTGACACTACCACCAACGAAGACAGAGAGTGTATATGCAGGTTTCAAAGAACTTGACGAGTCTCTCCTTACTCCATTCTCCTTCTGAGCCACCATCGCTCGTCTTTCTCTGCTCTTTATAGGGTGTTTTTAGCAGATTTCATGTAACTTTAAATCACTCTTGGGGAAATTTCCCCTTCTTTAGTCTTCAGAGAGAATCAACATACCAAAAGAGAGAAAAGAACTGATGTAGTTGCTCTTAGATTTGAGGCATTATGTGTCATTTTTTTTTTATCATTGTATTATGTAACTGTTGTTATATTGAAACCAAGTTGATATTTCAGTTCCTTAGTTATGTTATTCAAAAAATTTGATAAGCAAAAAGAGAGATGATCACAACTTAACCAAACATAACCACATTAACTGAACCGCCTTCGTATCATGGACCGGTACGCGTATCCCGCGACGTGGAGATTTGATATTATTTTCACTTTTAGCCCAAAAGTATTCTATATTTGCATCACTAGGGCCTACTTTTTCGCTTTGAAATTGGATTTCCATTAACGTTCTCTGCTTCTCCATTGGCTCTTTCCCAGATTCATCGATCTCACTACCGCGTCGAGATAGCAAGCAAACTCACCGGACATTTCAAATCCACCGTCCGTTAACCTCTCTTAGCTTCCGTAAGATCCAGATCTAACCGTCGGTGCGAGGTTCCGCTGAATCTTCGATCCGTTCCAGGAAAAATGGCGACGATGAAAAGTTTGATAGGTCTGATCAACAAAATCCAGAGGGCTTGCACTGTCCTCGGAGATCACGGCGGCGAAGGAATGTCTCTCTGGGAAGCTCTCCCAACCGTCGCCGTCGTCGGTGGCCAGGTTTGATCTCTTCCTCTACACATATAGAGATTTTCTTGTATATTAGATCCGATCTCACTTCAAACTGTTAACGTTTTTGAATCAGAGTTCCGGAAAGTCTTCAGTTCTCGAAAGCGTCGTGGGAAGAGACTTTCTCCCTCGTGGATCTGGTAAATTTTTCGTTTCTTCCATTGAAACTATGTCAGTTACGTTGAAGGATTTGTAGTGCTTTGTGAAGAATCTACACACTAGCCCTTCTGATTAGGTTACGTTTGATTGATAGGTATCGTTACTAGGAGGCCATTGGTGTTGCAGCTTCACAAGACTGAAGATGGAACAACCGAGTATGCTGAGTTTCTTCATGCTCCTAGGAAGAAGTTTACTGACTTTGGTAGGGTTGATTGAATCTTTCATGGGGGCATTGCTTCTTTTCAGAAATGTAGGTTTGGTTGATAAATATTCTTTTATTTTTTCGCAGCGGCTGTGAGAAAGGAAATCGAGGATGAAACTGATCGTATGACTGGGAAGTCCAAAGCAATCTCAAACATACCCATTCAGCTGAGCATATATTCACCTAATGGTTTGTCACTAGCAGTGATGAGTTAGATATCTTGGTGTGTCCTTTTTTTTTATCTCACTTTACACTTTTTCTGCAGTTGTTAATCTGACGCTTATAGATCTTCCGGGTTTGACGAAGGTTGCTGTAGGTAAGACTTTGATATATCATTGGTTCTTGCTTAAACAAGTCACTGACATGAATGTTACTCTTGTAGAGGGACAACCGGAAAGTATCGTCCAAGACATTGAAACTATGGTCCGCTCTTATGTTGAGAAGGTCAGTCAGTTTTAATCTAAGCTATTGATGAGAAGGTTTAAAAAGCTCTTGTCAATTTTTCCAAGTTGCAAGTTGAACTGAAGCTTGCATTTTACTAAAGGGATCCGGAACGATCATAATATTTTATAAACCCTGGAAGCTTATCCTATGAGCTGTTGTTTTGCAGCCAAATTGCATCATATTGGCTATTTCTCCAGCAAATCAAGACATTGCTACATCAGACGCTATAAAACTTGCTAAAGAAGTGGATCCTACAGGTACTATCTAGATGTAGTCTTATAGTAGCTAGTAAGTAGTTACTTTTCATTCTCTGCAACATTTTCTAAAGTTTTTACTATATTATCCGTAGGTGAAAGGACTTTTGGAGTGGCAACCAAGCTTGATATCATGGATAAAGGAACAGATTGTCTAGATGTAAGGATCTTTCTTTACTCCTGCAGCTTGGGGTCTCAGTTAAATTAGTTACTTGTTTAATTACTTTGACACCTCCTCTCGGTATTTGATGAAGGTTCTTGAGGGACGGGCATATCGTTTGCAACATCCCTGGGTAGGAATTGTGAATCGTTCCCAGGCTGATATCAATAAGAGGGTCGATATGATTGCTGCCCGAAGGAAGGAGCGTGAATATTTTGAGACAAGTCCTGAATACGGGCACTTAGCCAGCAGGATGGGATCAGAATATCTGGCAAAACTCTTGTCTCAGGTACCCTTATGATTTACTAGCTCGGATTTCACCAAATGCATAGTGTTTACTGTCGTCCAACTTATTTGTTGTCTCTCTATCAGCACTTGGAGACTGTCATCAGGCAGAAAATCCCCAGTATTGTTGCTTTGATCAACAAAAGCATCGATGAGATAAATGCAGAGCTGGATAGGATTGGTAGACCTATTGCCGTGGATTCAGGGGTAAGATCTTAAACCATGATGTGATCACTATTCAGAATTGCCTCAGAATCGAATGGATAGTTACTCACCATTTTTTGTTATTCAGGCCCAGCTTTACACAATTTTGGAACTTTGTAGAGCATTTGATCGTGTCTTTAAGGAGCACTTGGATGGAGGGTAAGTGATTTAGTTATTCTTCTTCTTAGTTGTATAGCCCTTTGTAATATTACATTACGAACATCGTCTATGGATGGTTTATATGCTAGTGGCTTTTCAAGAGTTATATGCTACCCTAAAATTAGGCCGTACATGTTTCAAAGTTAAACAGAGGTTAAACTTTAACTTCTGCTCAGTTTCCAGATTAAGGATGTACAATTCTAGTAGTGTCTACAATGATGACGTTTTTCCATAGATGTTTGCCAAAAATGCTTCACACTATATCACAGTGTAAGTTTGGCGAAGTCGGTTTCCTCATATATTTATGTTGTTTGTACCAGACGACCTGGTGGAGACCGAATTTATGGAGTTTTTGACCATCAGTTACCAGCAGCCTTGAAGAAGCTTCCCTTTGATCGACATCTCTCTACCAAAAATGTTCAGAAGGTTGTCTCAGAAGCAGATGGTTATCAGCCACATCTTATTGCCCCCGAACAAGGATACAGAAGGCTCATTGATGGATCCATTAGCTATTTCAAAGGACCAGCTGAAGCGACTGTCGATGCAGTATGCTTCTGAACCTTTGTTAGATTCAGTTACCTGTTAAGACTTATTTTCCAATAAATTGACAGATCTTTGTCTCATGTTGATATCTCTTAGGTGCATTTTGTATTGAAAGAGCTGGTCAGGAAGTCGATTTCAGAAACAGAGGTGAGTAGAGGCATTCTTTTGTGAGAACTCCTCCTAGATCTTTACGTTCTGTTTCAACCCTAAACTGCCATTGTGTTTTTTTGTTTCTCTATCAGGAGCTGAAGCGATTCCCAACTCTAGCAAGCGATATAGCAGCTGCTGCGAATGAAGCTCTTGAAAGATTCAGAGACGAAAGCAGGAAAACAGTTCTGCGTCTGGTGGACATGGAATCAAGCTACCTCACTGTTGAGTTCTTCAGGAAACTTCACATGGAACCCGAGAAAGAGAAACCAAACCCGAGGAATGCCCCACAGCCAAACGCAGACATATACTCCGATAGTCACTTCAGAAAGATCGGTACGTGTCTCTATCTCTCGTTAACCTCACTATGAATGAGACATATCAAATGTGTATTGACATTGAATATAACTCAGGATCCAACGTGAGTGCATACATAAACATGGTCTGCGACACACTGAGAATCTCTCTCCCCAAAGCCGTCGTTTACTGCCAAGTTAGAGAAGCCAAGAGATCGCTCCTCAACTTCTTCTACGCTCAAGTCGGCAGGAAAGAGGTAAGTAAATACTAATCAATTTAAAAAGTGAAGAACACTTTCTAATGATCAATTAAAAAAATGGGTTGCAGAAGGAGAAGCTGGGGACGATGTTGGACGAAGACCCACAGCTGATGGAAAGAAGAGGAACCTTAGCGAAACGGCTCGAGCTTTACAAACAAGCTAGAGATGACATTGATGCTGTGGCATGGAAGTAAGGTGTGATCAAAGGGTTTCCTAATAAAAATATTCTTTATATCTTTTAATTTCTTTGCTCGTGTGGGCACTTTATGTTGGAAGTTCTAACCTCCAATTCATTGTTGCACACACATACATACACACAATGACTCATATTTTCTTCTGCTGGCTAATATCTGTTTCCCACTTTTTTTTGGTTTGTATTTTTGATTCTTGAATATTGTTTAGAACGGTTAAATCGTATTTGAAGTGGCTCAGACTCTTTAGTCTTTTACATTATATAATGGAATTGTGAACTTATAAGGAAAGAATTTGAGCCGCGGTTTGTATTCCGTTGGTCTCCACCACTGGCTAGTGGCTACTGCCACTTACTAGTTCAAGTTGTATGAAAAATGAAGAGAAGATAAAGATGCCCTTCAAGACTTTTCTTTTGTGGCAAGAACGAAATTTCTAGTTCTTCATTAATCACCCACAGCTAAAGTATACACTATACCCGATGCAATTATATTTCTGCAAATTTATCCATTTTAATACTGTAGATATTTCAGATTATGTCATTAGGTGTGCATGTGGTTGAATTAATTAGCTAAAATCTCTTGCAAGGGATCAAATCCTTAATGATTTAACTAATGAGCCTGCTTCACATGGTTCATTTGAAAATTAGACTAGAAGACAGAAGAATTTATATCAAGTAATCCCTAAGATCTGGGTGCAAAATCGTGGTGTCATCATCACAGCTGGGTTTGTACTTCGAAGTGCTTAAAATACTATAAGTCAAAAGAGATTGAGAGCTTCACCTTCCAGCTGTCCATTTTACCGTAGAGAGACGAGTACACAATCCTTTTGTTTCTTGTCTCTGTTGACTCTGTCTTCCTGCTGCTTCTTGAGTCTCTGTCAAGAGTGTCACTTTCACTTTTTGTCACGGAGGCTCTCTCTTTATCTCGTCGTTTTCTCCCCTGTGCGCAACCTTTTTGAGGATTTGAGAGGCAGAGATCATGGAGGAAAGTCAAGAACTTGCTTTGGCCCAGCTGAGAACATCGGTCGAGAAACTCTCTTCTTCCACAGAGGTATCTCAAAGTCCACGCTTTAGTTTCTTATTACATAGTTGTCTCTTTTGTGCGTAAGTTGAGAAAGATGTGAACTCTGTTTCGATGAGCTTTCTGGTCTACACTGTGTTAGGACTTGTCTCATAGTGGTTGTTTATTTCGGGTTTATCAATGTCTTTTCAACTTTAAATCAATAGAGGGTTTATCATGTGCTTTCAACTTTAAACCAATGGAAGGTTTATCATGTGTTTTCAACTTTAAACCAGTCAAGAGTTTATCGTGTGTTTTCAACTTTAAACCAATCGATGATAATTGGATTGTCTCTATCCCTTTATATTTTACTTACGGTTTCCTTAAATTCTCGATGTGTGATATTTTATAGTAGCTAATAACATCAAAACACCTTTGGATTAGAAAAAGTTTAGCAAAAAAAGCATTGTCGTCATAATGGTTCGCATCTGATCCACCTGGTTGTTTTGCTGTGTTGGTGGTCTTGTTAGGGATATGAGAAACCAACGTTGATGAGGTTCCTGATTGCAAGATCAATGAACCCAAATAAGGCAGCTAAGATGTTTGTAGACTGGCAAAAGTGGAGAGCCTCCATGATACCTCCCTCACGATTCATACCAGACTCAGAAGTGAAGGATGAATTAGAAACCAGAAAGATGTTTCTTCAGGGTCCAACCAAATCCGGACAACCTTTGGTTATTTGCAAAGTCTCCAAACATTTTCCTGCGAAGGATCAACTTCTTTTCAAAAGTAATCATCACCTTCTAAACCTATATATCCACTTGAAGTCCAAATTTTTCTCAAGACTCTCTTTGTGTGTCTTTGTTGCAGAGTTCGTTGTTCATGTGCTAGACAAATGTATCCAAAGGTTAAAAACCAAAAAAAACTATAAAACATGTTCTTTAGATTTCTTTACTTTTGACAAAAGCTATTTGGTTCATTCATCTATTACAGTGCCATCCAAGGAGGAGAAGAAGTAGGAGATGAGAAGTTAGTAGCCGTTATCGATCTTTCAAACATTACATACAAGAACCTTGATGCTCGTGGGATGATCACTGGCTTTCAATTCTTGCAAGTAATCCATCATCTTCTCCTCTGTTTTTATTTTTCTAGACCACATCTTTGATTAGTTAATATATTAAAATCAACTATCCAGTCTTACTACCCGGAACGCCTCTCAAAATGCTATATCTTGCACATGCCCGGATTTTTCATGACCGTCTGGAGACTTGTCTGCCGTTTTCTAGACAAACCAACTAAGGAAAAGGTTTGAGATCTTTAGTATCCTCGTGACATATCTATATATCTATCTATCTATCTCACATGTTCTTAAGCAAATCTCAAGCACATTGCCTTTTGTTTTGTTGTTGACTAGATTGTAATAGTAATGAACGGTGAAGAACAGCGAAAATTCGAAGAGGAAGTAGGACTTGATGCATTGCCGGAAGAATATGGTGGCCGAGCTAAGCTCACAGCATTTCAAGATGTGGCTCTTCATCAGGCTAGACCAGGGATGTTCACAACAAACAATAATGCTTAGCTCTTAATTTCTTTTGAGAGCATTTAAACTACTTGGCGCTTTCATGATTAGAACAAAACTAATGTTATTACAACTTTTCAACTACTTAAACTTCAAGTAGAAGCAACTAAACACATGGGAGAGTCGTAATAAGACCTAGTCTTCTCTGTTTCACTTCAAGTGATGTTTTATGATTTTTGTTTCATTTCAGTTAAGTGATGTTTCTATGCAAAATATAATTTGAAGTTTAAAATTATTTAGTATATATCTTTTTATTGGTTACGTTACTTATAGTTATTGTTGTTCTACGCAAACGAAATATATTAAATAAAAATTTATGATTTCTTAATTTATATGTGTGAAAACTTTAAAATCAATTACTCATTTGTTTTTCAAAAATTGTCATTTTAGCACTATTTTTTATTTTGAAAAAAGGAATCATTCTATATTTTCATTGTGACTTTCTCACATATAATTTATTTATTATCCTGTTAAAAACTAATAAACTTTTATTTAAATTATCTTCATTTAAAACTTATACATCACTTATTTAATTCATGGAATATCCTCACAGCTATTTTCCAAAAGAAAAAGTATATCCTCACAGCTATGTGTAGTGATGATAATCGTCAAGATCATAAATACAAAAGTCAAAGAGATACCCAACCCTTTTGTCTGTTTTTTATAACTGTTGTGGTTTCTGGGTTTCTGTCAACATCAAACCTCTTTACTTCTTTTCCAAACCGACTTATTACGTGTGCATGTGTACGGTCCACAAAAGCCTCCATCTTTCTCTCCCTTTGTATTATCATCTCTGGCACAAGTGTCAACGTCAACATTAAAGACTCTCTCTTCTCTCTCCCTCACTCTCCATCATCTTCTCTTCTTCCCAAGCCTTTTTAAGTTCTGAGGACTTGAGAAAGAGCTAAAGATCATGGAGGAAAGTCAAGAACTTGCTTTGACCCAGTTCAGAAACTCTGTTGAGAAACTCTCTTCTTCCACAGAGGTATATCAAAATGAGAAAAAGTTGTATCTTTTGGATCTACTATGTTGTTAAAAAGTTGTTTTTTTTTTTGAAGGGATATGAAGTGCCAACATTGATGAGGTTCTTGGTTGCAAGATCAATGAATCCTGATAAGGCAGCAAAGATGTTTGTAGATTGGCAAAAATGGAGAGCCTCCATGGTTCCTCCAAATGGGATCCCAGACTCAGAAGTGAAGGATGAGTTGGAGTTTAGAAAGATTTGTCTTCAGGGTCCAACTAAATCTGGTCACCCTTTGGTGCTTGTCATAACCTCTAGGCATTTCCCTGCTAAGGATCAAGTTGTCTTCAAGAGTAATCTCATCTCTCACTCTGTTTTAAAACTTTGACTTTCATTGGGTAGTTTCATTTGAATCCATGTGGTCCACTTGACTACACAATGCAGGAAGTTTAAAGTTTTTGAGTCAATATTATGTGTGGTTTCTTGAGTAGATTCTTGAGAGTGTACCTATGGACTAATCTTTCATGTGTTTGGTGTTGCAGAGTTTGTTGTTCATTTGCTAGACAAGACAATCGCAAGGTGTTTACACATTATTACTGAAACCAAAACATATCAAAACACTAATAGTCATGTTCATTGACTGTAAAACAAGCTTTTGGGTTATATGTTTCAGTGGCATCAAAGGAAAAGAAGTAGGAGATGAGAAGTTAGTAGCCGTTATCGATCTGTCAAACATTACATACAAGAACCTTGATGCTCGTGGACTCATCACCGGCTTTCAGTTCTTACAGGTAATCACTCTCAGTAATTTAGATCACACAACTACACACAAAAAAAGAGTCTAATCTTCTTTGAAATGTAACACCAGTCTTACTACCCGGAGCGACTTGCAAAGTGCTACATCTTGCATATGCCTGGATTCTTCTTGACCGTTTGGAGATTCGTCTGCCGTTTTCTAGAGAAAGCTACTCAGGATAAGGTCTTCTTCTTTAAACTTTCTTGGCATGTCTCCATCTCTCCACAGGTTCTTGAGAAAATCTCAAGAACATTTGTCTTTGCTTTGTTGTTGTATTAGATTGTGATTGTAACGGACGAAGAAGAAGAGAGAAAGTTCAAGGAAGAGATTGGAGTAGATGCCTTGCCGGAAGAATATGGTGGCAAAGCTAAGCTCACACTAATCCAAGATGTTATTCTTCCTCAGACTGCTCCACAAAGTTTAACAACAAACAATAATAATGTTTTAACTCTTTGAGGAGCTGTTGTACTGCCTTATTATTTTTATTCTGTAATGACAAGAACAAAACTCTGGAGCAATGAAACACATGAGAAAGTTGTACGAATATATACTCAATTAGATGGTTTCTATGAAGAAATAATAACTTTTAAAAAAAATTTATTTAAAAATAAAAGTTTCATTACATTTAGTTTTAAGTTCATTAGTTTTTAAAAATAATAATTCACTTTTTCCACTAAACTGTTTATTAGTAGTTCTTGAAGCATTGGTTGCTTTAAGTTTCCTAATGAATGTCACCTTGAATCATGGCTAAAAAGGAATCATATGTACCCCTAGAAAAAGTGTAACCAGCGTTAGGTTATGATTCTTGACATGATCAGATTTGAGCCAAAAACTTGGTCTCATTTTTGTTACTTTTCAATCATGAACTTATCTCTGAATAAATCAAGAAATCTCCATTTATATGTCCCAATGTAGGAAGAAGTAAAAAAAAGTTACTGTATACATAAAAAAAATTTGCTATTGTTTCAAGAAGAAGCAAGAAGGCGTCTGCGATGTAACAGAGCAAACTTGACATGCAAGTTAAGTTTCCCTTTCTCTAAATAAAGCCTAACTCCAGTGACTAACCAATGACCAGGACTATGTTGAGGTCCTCTACATAACTGCGAAAGATCCACAAACTTCACAATCTTGTTATTCGCCGGCACGGGAGGTCCTCTGGGGAAAACCCCAGAGTCCAAAACGACCTCGTTTTTGTCCTTGTTATCAACCATGTTATGATGAACACTCCCATTAGTCAAAGGTAAGCTCATGGTCGAGAAGATTCCCGATTTTTTGGAAGTCCCTGGTCCATGGACCCACTCCTTTTGAACTACGTAGTGGTCAGTGACTCCGTTGAAACGGAGACGGAGATGGAGAACGGACTTTGAGCCGTGTTTCTTTACTTCTAGCTGAGCTCCGGTGACTATGTAAGCGACGTCGTTTGAGTTTGTGGTCCAGTTTGGGTCGTATTTCACTGGAGCTGTACACACGTGTGAGAATTTTTTACCGTTTAATGGTTCGAAGTAACGGTTGCTGTCGGAGATTTCGTCGGAGCCTCTCCATATATGATCGTCGGTGATCTTTTCTTTAACCGTTGTCCTCGTGTTTTCTAGGTGTTGTATGTGTATAGCCAACCTGATGTACAGAAAATTCATTATTGTTTCGTTACATTTATAGCTATGTATATGTATAAACTTTATTAAAAAGCGCATTAGTACACGAATTATGAAAAAGAAATATCATAGGAGAACACCAAAACATTTTTTTATTTCAAAAATAGCACAGGATTGAAATTCTTTAAATAGCAATAATTAAAAACTAAGAAGTTAAATTTGTGTTTGAGTTTATTGATTACAATTTAAAATTTATTATTTAAGGGGTGAGGTTTATATAATAGTTTAAGGTTTGGAGTAATTTAAGGTTTAATATCCTTTATTAATATTACTTTTGAGGATTTTGGTATGCTATTTTTGTTATAATTTTTTTCTACTATCCAAGAAAGTTGCCTATTTAGTTTTTTTTTTTCATTCTAGACCATTAAGACATATCTTCTTAGATAGCAAAGTGTTATGTTAGTCCCTTCTCCTCCAAACTTATGTTTAGCTTTAAGCCATATCATCTTCAAGTCTAGCTCATAGTTCTACAACCAAGTAGGTCTCTTTTTGATAGCCAAGAACTAGAAGTTGTAGTTTGTTTCAGTTAGCCTAATAGCCCAGTCTTGAAAACAAATGTCAACTTTAACTAAGTTCGGTTTGGTTAACTTTTACCTATTGCATTTCTTGCCTTCGAGGAAAAATCGCATTCCTGTTACTGGGTTCTTCTCACTAGTCACCTATCACCGTAAAAATAAAAAAATCAACAATTAGTAAAACTTATTAATATGTTTACATGTAAGTATAAGTGACACTGTGAAGGAAATTAAAAAAAAATGCAAGCAAGAATAAGAGATGTCTTTCTAGACGTACAGGAGTGGTGTTAACGTATAGTTTTGGACCCAAGAAGTTGATGTGAAGTGAGGGATACGCCGAAGCCATATTTGGCGCTGCTCCAAATGGAAGGTCGTTATGAATCGGAGCCCACGTTCTAGGCCCAGAAAACTCCAAAAAGTACTGTAGGTCCATCAACGGCGGCTTATCTGTCAAATTACCAAATTAACCTTTCAACCATTGACCATACTACTCCCTTCAATAGTCAACTTTTAAGGTTAAGAGTAGATAAGTAAAGAAGTTACATCTAAGGTAGAGAGACATGGCATGAGACAAAAGACCAGAGCCAGGGACGTCTTTGAGTAGTGTCGTGATCGGAATAAAGTTGAAGTTGATCGCGTCAGGCTTGTCCGGGACTGTTATTAGCCATTCACTATGGCTCTTTGCTCGTCCGTCACCTCCTCTTTTACCGCATATAACCGTTATCCCCTAAAATTGTAAATTACATTTCTAGTGATGAAAACGTTACATTACACAATTTGTTGTTTAATTTATATGAAACTTACTTACATTTTTGGAGTTTATAGAAAAATTATTGAAAGCAACTGTTTGTTTGTCATCGAATACGTTGAACGCCTCAGGAAACTGCAACGTCAAACTCTAATAGTGAACACAAAAGTAATGTGTTGTGCTTTATCAACTTTAAGTTAAACTGAGCTGACCTTGGGCTGAGATTGTGAGTGGTGATGGGCCTTATTAGGCCGGTGTGGAGAAAGAAGACAAGTCCCGGTGAACAGTTGGTCGCCGAGATCGTAAAGATGGTGACGGAGGAGGTCAGTGTCGAGATCAGAGGACTTGTCTTGTCTCACAACAACAATGTCTTGTCCTCCTACGCTCACCCCAGTTATTACGTGTGTTCCATATTTCTCTATAAACCTGTCCATTAAAAATGTTTATTTTATTTATTACATGATATTGACAAAATATTACGCGTTATGACAAAACTATATAAAACCAAGTTTGGTGGTTATAGTTTACATTATTGTTTCAAAGTCTTTGCAAATAACATTCAGTTCTTCAGTTTACAGTTATTCTAAGTTTTTATTATTTTTTTAACTCCGGTTCAATTAAAAATACCCAAAAAATCAATTTTCTTCCTGATTTTTCGGTACAACGCTGACAATTGATTTTAGTATTTAAGTTACAAAATATTGGAGAAATTCAGAAATATTCCACATTATTAGTTGATAACACAGATTTAGTCAAAAATGCGGCAAATTTTTAAAAACGTTGATGATAATTCTTTTTTTTTCGTAACTTTGATGATAATACGTTTGTGCTTGTACTGTAATGCCACAGAAGTAATTCATTAAATGAAAAAAAATGACTTTTGAGATTACAAAAAAAAAGAAAACGAATTATAATACCTGGCAAGTAACTGCGGGTCCCAGGAAGACGGAACAGCGTTTCGAACGCGATCAGTGAGACGCAAACGATTGGGATTGTGTATATGTAGATTAAAAAGCGTTACAATAGTAGCGTCAAGACCTAATGATTTAACGTTTGCGGCGTCAGTGGCCCATGACCCGCTTTGAAACCCGAACGTTGCGTTAAAATTTCCCGACGGTATTTTTCCGGTCACGGACGATCTCTTATTAAAATACTCCGACATCTGATACACATATAAACATATATAAACATATATGCTATAGTAAACTAATAAAAAGTTTGGTAATATTAAGCAATAAAATGATTTAAACTTTGTGACAAAAAAAAAATGATTTAAACGAAACCACGCGAGTGTAATCGCGTGGTGAATGACTTCTTAGTATTTCTAAGAGATATAGATTCAAATCTTTATTAACTCGGATTAGTCATCAGTGTGACCACTCAAATACGGAGTTATGTTTTGAATCTCATTTAAATATCTGGAGAGAGGATGCATTAGTGGGATGACACCTCTCCTTGAAATTAGTATTTGATTCGGTCCGGGATATTCCCGGTTAAACAGAAAAAAAAATATTTAAACGAGGAGGACCTTGTTGAAGTCAAGAATGTCTGAACGAAACCGAGTACGTTCTCCTTTGTCGCAGTTAATATCGGAGGAGACATTCTGAAAAGCTCCGAAGCCAGGAACATGCAGTTCTCTGTTCTGAGTTTGGTCGAGCACAACCAGTCTTTCATCTCCGGCACCGTCTCCGTCTTTGCAGTATTTTAACCGGAAGTCCGCCGTTATATCGAACCCTTTGCCAAGACTCTTAACCACCGTTTCCACCACATCTCCGCCGCCGCCACCGCCTCTGTTCATCTCTGCTTCCTCTGGTAGTTAAAACAGCGAGTTTTTTGTGGGAAAGAAGGAGTACATTATATATAGAGAGAGACAAAAGAAAAACTAAATAATGTTTGGTAGCTTGTAATAATGTTGGTTAATCATCAACTTAATTATAAGTTCGTATGTATATATATAGTTTTGAACAGAAGGAGAAGAAGAACGTGATAGTTTGATTATTATAGTATGAAAACGACAAATTAACATCGCCGTTCACCAAGTCTTCGGAAGAACAAGTAAATAGATGAATTGCACCGGTATATTTTTTTAATATGCCATAATTACGAAATTATCCGAGATTCGTTACGTTATTATCCGAAATTTCCTGAAGAGTAAAGTTACTATATTTTGCAGATTTTGGTCTTTATTTGGTTGGTCATGATTACAAAATCACGGGAATCAAACATAGAAAGGGTGTATTTAATAAATGCGGTTTTAATAACTGTAATGCATTTATTTAAATCTGACTAGTTTTTTAAAGAAATTTTAGATATCAAAATTAATTTGTTTTGTTGTTATGTTAAAGAAACAAAATAAAAAGCTTTGAACCCGCGTCTCAAGAAGAACAAGGAAGTTTCAAATGTCCTACCAAGTACAGGTCAAACCTGAATCGGTTTACCTTCGATTTTAGTATTTAACAATTTGCATATGAGCTTCACAGCTAGCAAATAAGTTTTTACTCTTGCCATTTTTTCCCTCTCTGTTTTGTCTATATTCTAAGTTCCATGTGCCAGATTTGATCATTCTAGATCTGTAACGAATAGTTATAGGAACAAAGATTCTACCTCTGAAAATTAGAAAGGATTCTAAAATATATATATATATATATCGGTTTTATGTTTAAAACTCATCTAACTTAATATGATATCAGAGTCTTATCCAAACAATTCAATCCGATATATTATTGATAAAGTCCAAAGTAGACTCATCGATCTCTAACCAATCATTCCGAGATTGACGTTCAAAAAACCATCATCTCAATGAAACGTATTAGAAACAAAGATCTCACATCGAAAATTGAAATGGATCATAAATACTCCCTCTGTTTCATTTTAGTTGTCGTTTTAGGTTTTTACATACAAATTAAAAAAACATTTAATTTTACATATTTTCAAAATAAAAACATCATTACCTATACACCTAACCACATTTCACCAATAAAAAAATAGAATGATATATAAAATCATTAAATTTTGCATTGAAATTCGAAAACGACACTTATTTTGAAACGGAAATTTTACTCTACAACTACAAGTAATTTGAAACGGAAGTAGTAATATATAAAATAGATAAATCAACTTATTTATTACTAATTAATTTTAAATTTAAAACCTATTTACTTTAACAAAGTGGTAAAATGCACTTAAACGCAAATACCAATTTATCTCAATTGTGAATAGTATATAGTTTATAAATTATATTCGTAGCCTGCACGGTCAATTAACCTGTACCAGTATCCCAATGCTAGTGATAACACTGAATGTAATATGAACATGTTACCTGACTCTATTTCAAAACTTGTTTGACTGATTTTTATGAATTTGGATAGCAACATCGTCCAACGTCACTTTCTTACGTAGTTAAAACATCCATAGAAAAAAACATAAGAAGTTGCCTCTTATTCTTCTTACTTATCACTTTTGTCTTCACACACGCACCATTTAGCTGATGTGACTATACAGATTCACGCACACGCAGAAGAGATACATGTTATTATGTCGGTATAATGGGGTTTGGTTGTTTTGTTTTAAGGTAAGGATACATACAATTGACAAAAGAGAAAGGTACAACTATTTATCACTAAGATTTGATGATTTGATCTCAACCATCTAATTTTACGTGTAGCGTCTGTGTGAACGCCAGCTTTCGCGACGCGTTTTTCGTTGTTTCGGCCCAAGTATTAAATCAACTTATAAAAACTAGTCATGGGCCTTCAGGTTTCGTCTCAAAAGATGAAGAAAACTTGGAATAATTTGAAAGTAAAGTGAACTTCATTAGATTTCTTTATGAAATTTATCCCTTTTATGCTCAGTATATTTTTCTCAGTTTCTGACTACGAGTCCTGACATGACATGTGATTGTGATCCAAGTAAAATGATTGAAAACTGTATCTGCTGATAAACGCCAGAAACTAATTTTGTAAAAAGTATCAACCAGTTGAAGTAATTATCATAACTCATGTTTTCAAACGCGAACGCTGATCTGGATTAGCCCTCTTCGTTTTATTTAACACCACTCTCATCGTAGCAGACCTACTTTTTTCCACTAAATGGGTTTATGAATGTGTTTAATATTTGCATTTCAATATACAGAGCCTGGAATGGTTGTTTGACCCGTAAGCAATCCACAAGCAATACCTCAAAACCAGAACACAGTATACTTCAAGTCTCCAATACGAACTCACAGGTTATTATTACCATTAACAAATACTCCCTCAGTTTCGAATATTACATGTTCTAGGAAATAAAATTGTTTCAAAAATATGTATTTTTATATTTTCAATGCATATTTTGTACTAATAATGATTAATTACAAACTTCTAAATATTTAATTACATTTTTTTTAGTTTCTTATTAATCTAAACTTATTGGAAAATAAAGATAATCACAAAAAAAACTATACAATTATTATATGTTTTATTAATAATTTAAATATGTGTAATAAAACTATGTTTTTAGCTCTAATCTCTTGACTTAATTACCTCTTGTCGTTGCATTACTCAATACCAATCATTAGGCCACCATTTGTGTCGCCACACACATTTATGGCTTATTTTCTCAAATACATTACACTCCCAATTTTTATTAATAACGTTTTTCTTTTTCCTCTTTAATAAGATCTGAAAGATTTCTTCTATTTTAAATTGCCACTGTTTTTTATATTGGTAAGAATAATAAGTTTCTGTTTCTCTAAGATAAATGAGCTTTAGCAGGTTCTTTATGAAATTATCCAGACCGTTGAAACTGCTTTCTTACGTAAGAATTCACTACTATAATTAAAATATGCAAATAATAACTTTAAGTAAGCATCAAAGATAAAATAACAACAAAGTAAAAACATTCAAAAGTAAAATTTAGAATCAAATATATCAAACAATCACTCTCAATTAAATGTCACACCAATCACATTTACACACCAAAACAAAACAAACAAGAACTCATTGAACGATACAATCAAGAAAGATTAATTCAACGGTAGGCGGCTAATATAGGAATCCGTCAACCATAACGGCCAACAGCGACGGAGAAGTCAACGGAAACGCCAAAGAGTAGAATGGCTAAGCCGGTGAAGTTAATGAGACGTGACTCAGCGTTTCTGCTCTGACCAAGCATCGTGGCTCTCTGCATGAGTCCGGTAAGTGCTGCGACAATACCCATATAAAGTAGCGCCCGACCAGCTAGGACGTGCCACGGCTTCATCCTTGCTCTTGTCCCTGATGAAGATTGTGGTGCAAGGAATGTGAACGCACCAACTAGCCACTATATAGTCACATCACCACCAAAGTTTTTTTTAACAAAATAATATGGTTTAATTAACGTTAATGTTCAAATATGTGAATTGAAATTAACCTGGAGACCGAGGAGGATGAAAGTGGTGAGACCGATCCAGGAGTGAAGAGAGACCATGTCTTGAAGGTTTAATTTGTCGTGGAATCTAAAGGCAGCTGAGATTCCGACAATACCTAGAACTAATCCTATTAAGTGAAGCACACCGTGAACCATTTTCTGTACTTGGTGCGAGGCATATGACGTTTTGTACGTCATCATCGCTGCACAATCATTGTCAAATAGAATATATTTTATAATTAAGTAATGCATAATCTCGAATGTAAATATTTTTGGCAGCCTAGATCATTCTATTGTTTGCATAAAGCCAACAAAAAAATACGAAAGCTACCATAATAATATGTATTTAATTTTATTTATTTATTGAGGTCGTGATTAAATTACCTTGGCCGACCAGGAAGAGAAAGCCACAGTACATGAGAAATGGGTGCACCTATATATATCAACCATTTGAACCAAAAAGAGTCATTAGAAAGAAAAAAATGTTAATCCAGTTTAAACATGACGGGACGGTTTGAAGTGGATATTGTTAAATTCGGGCTTATCACGGACTTTCAAATTAAAATCAATTAACGATAAAATGATTGATCATAACCTCTTTTATATATTAGTTATTTAGAACATTTATATTTGATCAAACGAGTCAAGTATGACAATTATATCTAGTCAAATACTATATTAAATTTGAGTTTATCACAAACTTTTAAAACTAATTGACGATAAGTTGATTGACCATAATCTTTTATATATCAGTTAATGTCCCACCGAATATCTGATGTGGGATACTTTATCCCTAACAGATATGTATACACACACAAAGTGTAAAGACACAAACTTACATTTAAAATCTTAAGGGGATTGTCGGAGTCATACTCGATGCCTTCGCGGTAATGGAGAAGCCATATGAGCATTAGAACAACGGCTAATATGCCAAAGAAGTGAGCCACAAGCGTAGAAAGCGAGGACTGACGCTTAAAAGTTGTTCGATCTGCTGACACGTCCATCTGATTTTTAGTTTGGTTCGCTTCTTGGTCGAGAAGATGATGAGCCAATCAATATTGGGAAAGAACAGAAGAGAAGAGAATGTGGTAGATTGTGTATTGCCTACTGGTTCTGTCGGGTACGGATGATATCTTAAAAGGGTTATTTATACTAAAATAATTGATGTGTGAAAACAACCTAGACCAATATATAAATAGAATTGCCTTTTATCACAATATGAAACATAACATCACACGCAAGTGTTTAGGCCATATATAAATCTAATATTAAATACCTCTAAGTCTCTAACAAATGTTGTTATAGTCAATCCCGCTGTATTGATTCGACCACAATAGGGATATACAAGTTGTGGTTTAGAATTAGGTTAACAATCGATGCTTGTTTTCAGATGAAAATAAAAAAAAAAGTATTCGTTTCAAGAAAAGTAACATGCAAATCCGAAATTAAGTAGCAAACAACAGAAAAAGATGATCATAATCATTTTGGCTTCTTTACTAACCAACAACTATATGTTATATATATGTGACTTATATGTACATTTTGTGCTGATAAACTGATGATCTTCCGGTGACCTATAACTATGACCGAACAAAACTAATTAATTAGCTCGACGTTGTTATTGGTTTAATTTAAGAATATTACCTATTTCTAGAATTTTAAAGTTAGTATAACTTGGGCATGCAAGATATTGGTGAACGAATGCATTGCTTACGTATAAGGGTTTGGAATATAAATGAATGGGGTTTCTACAACGACGACAGCTAAGGGTTTCAATCTTTCGGATTTTTTCGTACGTTTGATTCTTATCTCATTTATCTAACTCACTTTGGCCCTACCTTCTATTGCCTTTTTTCTAGAGATGCAATCTTAATTATAAATTATTGATCTTTAAGTTGTATAAAGAGAGAGCTCCGAGAGGGAAAGTAGAGAGGAACGAGAGATCAGGCCCAGTTACTAAAATAAACTAATGCTGTTTATTCTTAAAATTTGAGAGGTAGGGCATTGTCAAATTAAAGACAGGTCTAACAAATCTTTTGAAATCGAAAATACATTAGCTAGATGGATTCAAGTTTCAACTAAGGTCAGGCAAGGAAAGTATAATATTTCTATATAATAATGAAAATATGAATTTATATAAAGGAAAATTATTGTAAGCTACACGAACAATATACCACTAAATAATCATATTTCTAAATAAAAGTAATGTATTAAAAATCATAAGAATTATATAGATCACATGCTAACATCCCTCAACTAATATGTAGTATGTTGTTGACATTATTAAGTATTATTTTGATATCAGAAAATATGTCAGATTTAGAATTTGGCATTACCTTGTGAATTCATTTCGAAAACATAGCATAACACATATCCAAATTCTAAATGACCAAAAACAAAATAAACAGACAAAGATCAGTTATTCAGAATACAATGTTATACATTAAGCAACATTGAGATAACATGTTAATATATCTTAAGCACAAAGAGAATTTATCGGATTATAAGTTCACTTTTATGATTATCAAAATTATGTTGATGATGCTACTAGCATAACACATAGTAATTCATGTATGTCGTCATCTGATTATTATCTAGATATATAGTCAAGTAATAGTGTATTGTTCGTTTAGCTAATAGTCTTTTTTTCTTTATGACACTAAACGCCAAAGGATTGGAGATAAACAACAAAAAGGTAAGGATATAAGTTAAACTGAACCAGAATTTGAGCTGAGCATTAAACTATTAGTTTGGTTTAGATAGATTTTTCTTTTGGACTAACTTACAAACCAAAATGAAAAAAAAGTTTATCAAATTATTGTCAACTATATACCTTGACCAAATATATAATCAAATAGATACTTTGAACGATTCAACAGTATAACTATCATCGTAATATGATCTAAATATTTTATACGATAAACTCTTCAAATTTTGACCCAATTTAAAGTGTTTCTTTGAATATATGATCAGAAAACTGTATTTTTCAATTGAATTCATTCATTCAAAGAGCATAGTTATATCAAAGAGTCCATGGTCAAATTCTCCATCCAAATCTTTTGATACATAGTATATTGTTTCTTTGAATATATGATAAAATATCATTTAAATAACAGTTACATCAAATAATCAATGGTCAAATTTAGAAGGAGAAGATATTCAAATTTCTCAATAAATCGAGTATGTCAATAAATTATTTATGACATATGACAATTCCATTACCGAGAAGGAAAACCAAAGGATAGTATTTTTCTTCGTCTTTTCAACAATGATTAACATGTGTTTCATAATGTTAATAGGTTACATATTGGGCTTTGAAAAATGAACGAACTGTTTCTGATTGTACTTTAACTGCATGGCCTTTATAAGCTTTCAAGTATTAATTTAAATGGGTCCTTGTAGCCGTTGGATCCAGCAACACAATAATTCCCCACATGCATGGGAGGATAATCCCAATAGAAAAATTAACGGCTACAATTTGATGCAAACTAAGCAATAGCAGCATAGAGGTAGAAGATTTGAAACATTGTATAAATCTATATGTCATAGGTTTGATTTCCGCTGGGAACAAAGTTGTTCTTCTTTAACTAATTTGGATTTGAGTTTTGATTCGTGAAATTTTATATGCAAGGCCGGTTAGGGTATGGGGCAAAGGGGCGTGGGCTTTAGGGCTTAGAATTTTTTTCATAAATATAAATTCATGAGTATTTATATGAATATAAAACAATCAAACATTGTATGATAAATTCATGAGTATATAGTCAAACATTGGGTATTTATGATTTGTGAAATTTATATGATAAATTCATGAGTATTTAATCAAACATTGAGTTTTGATTTTGTGAAATTTATATGCAGAGTCGGCTTTAGGGCATGGGGCAAAGGTGGGTGGACCCTAGGGCGTAGAATTTTTTTTTATAAATATGTTAAAAGGGAGGTCTAATTTTGTAATAAAAAGTTAGACATAAAGACACAAAATATTTAAATTATCAATAGTTGTATCTGTAAAAAAAATTTAAAAAAATATTTTGCCCATAGACTCACAGATTCCTTGAGCTGATCCTGTCTATATAGTAATCCAGTAACAAATGATTTGGTTATCTCTTGGTATTAATTAGAAAGTGTTCCAAACTTAGATCATACAATGTAATATTCAATTAATTGTGTAGCACTAAATGCATTAGATAATCAAATTAACCTATAGAACATATAAAAAAATTATACAAACAAAAAATATCGCACGTGAATATTCCATGCACATTGGGATCTTCCATTAGCTCACGTGCATCATTACGCTCACGTTAGCACAAACCTCTTTTCTTCGCTAGTTTGCTCCCAGCATACTTGTTGGGATGATGACCGTTGTGAGTTCCCAAATTATTTACTTTAATCATAACATATGTTATTTGTGTACCTACCAAAATATACTATACATGGCAATGATATCGTAAATTGTTTTATTCATGCATGGACCCATCTCAACTGACAAACACTTATATTCATCCACAGAGAAACTATTAAACGGGCGTCAGTGTTGCCGATAATTGCGCTGCAGAGAGAGTAGTTTAGCTGCGAGACTGTATCAAGGCCCAACGGCTACTTGATGCAGACATGGTGTTAAATGAGTATACGTCAGCACTTACCTAACAAAATTTAAGCCAGACTGAAACAACTTCAGACTCACTAGCTGATCAAATCACTCATCATTCACACAAAAATCTCATCCCCCAACGTTATGGATAGTGTGTATCCTTTTATACAAGTCAAAGTTGTGTAATCTACAGTTTGGACGGTCTAGTTCCCGTACTTGTATGGTTGAATATAAAACAATCAAACCTTGTATGAGAAATTCTCTAGTCTTGATTATGAGTATTTAATTAAGATGCCCATAACAATACAATGAAACATAATAAGTTAGTCGTCGAGTCATGGGTTTTTATAGCTAGATTACACAAGTCAAAGTTGTGTAATCTACAGTTTGGACGGTCTAGTTCCCGTACTTGTATGGTTGAATATAAAACAATCAAACCTTGTATGAGAAATTCTCTAGTCTTGATTATGAGTATTTAATTAAGATGCCCATAACAATACAATGAACCATAATAAGTTAGTCGTCGAGTCATGGGTTATTATAGCTAATGCATAGCTAGAACATTAATTTTAGGGTCCAAATGATAACATACGAGACAACTGCAGAACAAATGCGACGTTGTTTAAATAGTAACAAAAACATATAGATACAAGTATATATAAATTCTTTTGTTACAAATATATATAGAAACTTTTGTTATTATTTACGACGGTGTGTGTGGAATGGGTGATCACTATTCAAAATCTTAGTTGATTAACCATTGTAATATATCATGAATATATGCTTTTGATACCACATAATAAAGTTTGGACGGTCTAGTTCCAATAGTTAAATCGAAGTTGTCGTCCAATACCGTTTTCTCAAACCAACCGGCAGTTTTCAATCATTCATTGGCTTTGCTCCGCCGTGTCAAACGTTACATCTTGGCCACTGACTCCATGATGATACCGTCACGTCACATCTGCGTTTTCAGTTATTTTGGCGATTGTGTTATTTTTTTGCACACGACGCGATTCTCCTTCGATCGTGGATTGATTTATTTATAATACTAAGGGTAAATCTTTGAATATTCAATTACTTGGTGGTGTCGGGAATGTAACGGGACGGCAAATGGGGGAGGCTAATCAAATCGGCTTTTTATTTGTTTTTATTATCTTAAAGCGTCGAACCAATTTTTCACTCTAGTGATTTAACTTTTTCT
This sequence comes from Moricandia arvensis, assembly GCA_905132765.1. NCBI lineage: Eukaryota > Viridiplantae > Streptophyta > Magnoliopsida > Brassicales > Brassicaceae > Moricandia > Moricandia arvensis. The sequence goes on from CAJHQP010001115.1 coordinate 52,795, forward strand.
TTAAATGGGACCCCTTTTTTCTCAACTTGCTATTTCTATCCATATTTTTTTAACAATTTTTTTTGTGTGTTTTTTTTGGTAAAAATACAGTTTTTAGTGTTGGGTAGTCTAATGATCATATAAACAAACAATATTTACGGTTTATAATTACTTTCTATATTTTTGTTTCCTTTACAAATTATTAGTTCTGACTTTTTTTTCTATTTGTTTCAAATTAATGTTATATGTTTTAAGTTTTTCACACATATAAATAAAATATATAAAATTTAGTATTAAATATATAAATTTTGTAATTTATTATTTTTTATAATATTATAACCAATCGAAATTTAATAAACATAATTTAAAAAAAATACCACTATTACTTATAAAAAATTACATTGAAAAGGAAAATAATACATTTTTGAAATTTTTTTTCTTTCTAAAACATGGATTATTTTATAACGGAGAGAGTATTTGGTAATAAAAGTAGTTTCAACTATAGTATTTTGTATCATTTCATCTGTATAAATTTTTCTTTTCTCCTCTGTTTTTTTTTCTGAGGTGTGGGTGAGTCTACCTGTGACTATTTGTCGGGCGGGACACATGTGTAAGCACCAAAGCACCTTATGGTTTATTGCTATTTTTTTGTCACCTTCTCTCTGTCTTTTATATATCTTTTGTTATTTTCTTCAGGATCCCCTAAATTTCAACGTGATTATATTAATATAGCTTCTCCCAGTTATAAAAACAACAGTTAGACTGTTAATCAATTGTTCTCTAATTAAATTGGTAACTTGTAATAGAAAATTGTGCTTAGTTATTAAGTTGATTATATTTGGTTACATCCATGTTTCATGATTATGATGAAAAAAAATGTTTCAAGATTCTTTCAGTCCAATGTACTACCAATTTTTTTTTTGTTCTTGTCGACATGTACTATTAATTCAGTGTACTAAATTAAAGAGTAATTAAGAAAAAGTAAGTTGACAATAAAATAAAACTTAAATTCATAGAAACATGAACCATTTATAACCAGACGTACTCTGCAGTCGATATCTTGGTATGCATGCTACTTCTCTCTTCTCTTTCTCAACACACCTCCATAGCTCGTCCTCAACACGCTTAGTTATATCCATTTATATATCTTCTGTTCTCTCCCTCGTAGTACTCTATACACGTTTGCACAGTCCACAAGTATGGAGTTTCTAGCTCGATGTTTAGTTTTCATGTCACTCTTCTTCACCGGTTTGGTCTCTGGTCTCGCTCTGCAAAAGCTTCCTCTTATACAATTTGAAGAAGGTTACTCACATCTATTCGGTGACCAGAATCTGATTGTTCACAGGGACGGAATATCTGTCCGGTTAATTCTTGATGAGAGAACCGGTTTGTGTTCTAGGTCCCTCTTTGAGACTTTTTTAAAAAGAATAATTTTACTTAAGTGTTATGTTCCTCTACAGGTTCTGGCTTTGTCTCAAATGATATTTACTTGCATGGATTCTTCAGTTCTTCCATAAAATTGCCAACAGATTACTCTGCAGGAGTTGTTATCGCCTTTTATGTAAGCATCAATATAATCTTGATTTTTTTACTAACCAATTAAAGATTTTACTATTTCAATCCTTCTTTATGCATCTTTCTTATTCTCAGCTGTCAAATGGAGACATATATGAGAAGAATCACGATGAGATTGATTTTGAGTTTCTTGGGAACATCAGAGGCAAAGAATGGAGGATTCAGACCAACATATACGGCAATGGAAGCACACATCAAGGCAGAGAAGAAAGATACAATCTTTGGTTCGACCCAACAGAGGATTTTCATCAGTACAGTATCCTCTGGTCTCTTTCTCACATCATGTAAGTTATAACACCAAACCCTTCTTAATTACTTCTTAATCATCCTCTTAAGTCTTTAGTTCTCAACTAATAGGGTAAGTCACTTGATGTTTTGGGTTTTTATGAGTCTTTTAATGATCTAGAAAACTCTTTAACCATCAGTTTAAGATGTTTCTAGTTAAGGAAAGCCAAATGGGTTTTATGTGATGATTATTATTTTATTATTTAAAGCTAGTGGAGTTGGTTTTCTTGTTCTGGAAAGTTTTGTGCTTTACAGCTTTTGATTCTGCAATAATAAAGACCCAAGCTGAGTATTTTTTTTTTTTTTTTTGGAAGAGAGAATCTAAATCCAGTCCACTAAAACCTGAAATATTTTACCCAAAATTGTCATATTTTTAAGATAATTTTCAGGTATAAATCAGAATCTTGATTTTTTATTTTATGGCAGATTTTATGTAGACAACATTCCGATCAGAGAGGTCAAACGTACGGCGTCAATGCGCGGTGACTTCCCGGCGAAGCCAATGTCTTTGTACGCAACCATATGGGATGGTTCCAAATGGGCGACCAACGGTGGCAAGTACGGTGTAAATTACAAATTTGCCCCTTATGTTGCTCACTTCACCGACCTTAGCCTCCACGGCTGCGCGGTTGACCCTATTGAGAAGGTTCTGAGCTGCCAAGACGGAGCTGAAGAGGATCTCCGGCTAGCGTCGGAGATAACAGAGTCTCAGAGGAAGAAAATGGATAGTTTGCGGCGGAGACACATGACTTATTCGTATTGCTACGACCATGCAAGGTACAAGGTTGTTTTGCCTGAATGTGTGGTGAATCCGGAGGAGGCTAAACGTCTCAGGTTATATGATCCTGTAACGTTTGGTGGGATTCCTCACCGCCACCGCCATGGGAAGCGCCGGAGCAAAAGCCGCCGCGTCGATGGAACTGAGTCGATATGATTTGGTGGTGTATATTATTTTAGCTAGATGGGTATTTTTGGCATTTTCTATCTTGTATAGGAATATGAATTGTGGACTGAGCCTTGGATTGACAGTACTGAGATGTTTTAATTTTCCCCACTAAAAATTGTCGTGAAATATAATAATAGAAGTATTTTTATTTTGTTTGACACGAATAAATAAATAGAATTATACTGAATATTATATATTTAGGAATACAATGTTAAATTGGATAAAATGGTAATAAAAAAATCAAACATGAACATTTATAAAATAAGCAGGAAAAATATAAAAAATCTCTTTCCATTTTATTTTGATTATTGTTTTTGGTTTGTGAACACAATTTAAACAAAAATAATTTTGTTTATTTTTTAAAATAAAAATGTTTTTATTTATGCATTTAACACATTTCAAAAAAAAATATATATATATATAATTAATAAAATTATATTTTAATTATAAAATAAAAAATTTTACGCTACAATAATAACTAAATTAAAACGGAGGTAGTTTGAGTTAAGAAATATGACAATAAAAATTTGTTTTCTTTTTGCATATTATCATTCTTCATATAGACATGCATGTAGGTACGCTCTCATAATCATGGGTTTCAACAAAAATGATTACGTTTGTTTATCTTGTACTAGTATTTCAACGGATCCAATAAATATTTTTGACTTCACTGTCCATTTTACGTGACCATTTTCACACGTTCAGTTCATTCACATATATATACAATGTGTCATCGACATCGTCATGTCTAGGTTAGGTACATCGATGTTATAAATTGTGGGTCCGTTTGGGATGACTTTCGTGCTATGTTTTCTGAATCACTCTGATTATTCAGTGCAGAAGAATGGAGTTGAATCTTCCCAATAACACACTTGTGCGAAGATAAACGGGTCCCCGAAGATAATATTTGACAAACTTTAATTTGTTTGAAACAAAAGATTTGTTATACTGGATGAGTCCTATGGACATATTTGTCGAAGAGATGGGCAGGTAGAAAACTATGTTGTGTACTACTATGTATGGTTTAACAAGTGGTGTATCCAGATGGCACCTTCCTGGTGAAGATATCTATAGAGCCAAAATGGTATGCATATCTGGTTTGATGTTTTGTTTTGTATATACATTGTATATATTTTAACATTGGGACTCATGTAGTATATAACTTCTTTCAACATGTCATCAAATCTTTTTGAAAAATATATAAATTACTTTAGTGTTTTGGTTATAGGATCACATAAAAGAAGAGTAAGATAACAGCGTCGGCAATGATCTTTATACATGTCGTTGTATTATATGTGGACCCAGTGATGTACAGTTATATCCCATTAACTTATCAACCACTTTGGTAAAAGAAGCAGAAAATTTTGTAATTAGTGGTAAGATTAAGATTGGATTACTAGTCATATTACAGTTTGATCTTTTCTAAGGGTGTCCACATCAACATTAAGTGGGTCTCACATTTATTTTTTAAATCGTATGTTGCATGCTAAAAGATTCACTTCGGTGTTTATTTAATTGACATAATCAACTCAAGTACAAGAGATTTTTTTTCAAAATGATGGGGAATTTTTACTTATTTTGAATGAGGCATGGCGGTCGAGGCATTACAAGTGGTATTAGAGCTGGTTAGTCATTTCGATTTTAACCCGAGAGGAAACTTGGGACCTGTCGTGGGGCACAACGAGGACGTTTTGTTCTTTGAAAAGAAGTGAATTGTAACATCCTGAGCTGTGATATATATATATAAAAAAGGCTTAAAAGAATTGATTTAGCTATCTATGTCACTAAAGTTGACTTACCTTTTTCGTCACACATCCGTTTAGAACTCCAGAGTTAAGCGTGCTTAGGTTGGTATAGTGAAAGGATGAATGACCTATCGGGAAATGATTCACAATACCATGCGAGTGAATCCAAAACACGAGGAAAGTCAGGTGGTGATTGTAGGGTCAATAAACAATGATTTGGAGACTTTGGAAAAATTAACGAACCGATCGTTAGATGGGATGGGATCCACGGGTCGAGAGCGAGGACATGGGCAGCCCATTAACCGTGGACGGTCGGGACGTTACATTATTATTCAATGTCAACAAACAAATTAAAGATTTCATCTCTACATATAAATTAGAATTTTCAAAAAGTAGTACAAAAATTTTTAGGGATTAAACTTCGTGATCTTCAAACCATCTTATGTATATAACTTAATGTCGTAATCTTCTTGATTTTTATTCGGTTTTCTAATGAAAATTACACTTAAATTACACTTCACTTGAAGAAATAACAAATGAAAGTGAACTCAATGGAAGTGATGACTCCAATAATGCAATACGCAAAAAAAAACAAAGATTTAGACAAGATACGAACAACAAAATCTCATACACACATAAAACATAAAAACGGATTCGGCCCCGCGCTTGCGCGGGGACTATATTTCTAGTTACTTTAGTGTTTTGGTTATAGGATCACATAAAAGAAGAGTAAGATAACAGCGTCGGCAATGATCTTTATACATGTCGTTGTATTATATGTGGACCCAGTGATGTACAGTTATATCCCATTAACTTATCAACCACTTTGGTAAAGAAAGCAGAAAATTTGTAATTAGTGTAAGATTAAGATTGGATTACTAGTCATACTCAGCTGACTCAGCTTTCATAGTATATGTTAACATACGTGTCGATAACTACTAATCTGAATTATCTAAAGTTTCATTTTACAAAATGAAAATTGGAAACAACCACATAACAAAACCTCATATGTCTCATATAAGTTTCAACAAAGGCTACTAATATGTCCGTTGCAAGAACAAAACAAAACCTAGAATCTATCTTGTAGGCCCATGTTTGATCCATATGTGAATCTTATCATATGATATATTGGGTCATTAGGCCCATTTGGTCGAAAGCAAAAGGTGACGTGATAGTCTTGTGTTATGTGTCTAGAGACTTAATCAGCATCTGATGCTGAATTGATCTCGTTCCAACTATAATTTGCACAAAACCTACCTTAAGTCGCTAATGTGAACGTAATCTTGCGTGGTTATTATCGATTTTAAACAGTAGTAATTTATTTAATCTATTAATTTTCATAAGAATTACATAAAAATGAGACTGAGACTCCTATGAAGTTGACCTAATAAGCCATCGTTTAAGACTCTTTTAAACGCATGCGTATTAACTAAGCTAAACTTATCACTTACCCCTTCTTGTCCTCAAAAAAAAAAGCTAAGATCTTTATTTACGAAGCTTCCTACATCATCACTTTAACTAACTAGATTATACCTCTTTATTTACTCACCTTCACCGTCACGACGTGAATACACTCGTTTTTATATCAGATCTGTTCTGTTTCGCCTCATACACATTTTAAGGTCACTCTCTCTTTACATTAAAAAAAAAAATTCTATATTCATTTTTAAAATTTAATTTTTATAAAAATCTGAAATTCACCAACTTTCTTCCTGGGTTTTATCTGAATCACGTGAAAGTCAACATCTTTACAAGAATTTTACTACAACATCTCCTTGAATTCTATAATCTTTCCTCTGTTTCTGCAGATCTGTTCGAAGTAAAAAGGATCAAACTTTATTGTTGTTTGCCACCAATGGCAATGCCACCGGTCGGATCCTGGATCCCGGATGGGCGAGACGGGTTCATCTCGTGGATTCGTGGGGAGTTCGCTGCAGCCAACGCCATCATCGACACGTTATGTCAACATCTTGTGACAATTGGGGAACAGAACGAATACGAATCTGTTGTCTCGACCATCCAACAACGTCAAGGAAGCTGGTCTCAAGTGCTTTATATGCAGCAGTTTTACTCTATTGCGGATATCGATTACTCTCTGCATCAAGCTGCTTGGAAGAGGCAACAGGGGAGGCTTCAGCAAAGGCATTACGGGTCTGATCAGAGAGGAGGGAGGAGATCAGGGTTTGGATTTAGCAAGGATCAGTACAGAGGAGGAGGTGAGTCTATGGTGAGAAACAACGGTGGGACTAAGGCATTGTCTGTTGCTGAGGAGGAGAGAGGTAATGTTAATAGTCTTTTGGTGTTGGCTTGTTAGCTTGCTTGCTTGTGAGGAAAGTAAAGGTGTTTTGTTTCTAGGCTCTAGACTCTTTACTGGTTTATATGTATGTGTTGATGTAATGTGCATTTGTATATGTTTTGTGGGAGACAGATGGTAGTGAGAAACCAAAGAGTGGTCAAGAATCTGAGTCTGCTCAAGAGGAAATAGTGAAGCATGATTGTAACTCTGTTTCTAAAGGTACTTTGGAGAACCTGACTCTTTGATTTTTTGAACTGATACTAGGACCTTCGGTTAATGTGTTGTTGTTTGCTTTCAGATGACAATCTCAGTTCTGAGCAAAAGCAGGAAGACAAAGATAGAGAGTGTACTTCAAGCATGGCTAGGAGTTTTGTTGTGGAAGAGATGTATGAAGCAAAACTGGTGAGTTGCATCTTCTTGAATGTTCAATGTTTGTTATACTTTACACCTACAATAGTGTATCTTTGTTTTTGTGTGTTTAGGTTAATGTTGTTGAAGGGTTGAAGCTATATGAAAAAATGGTTGACGTCAATGAAGTTTCTCAACTCGTTTCTCTTGCAAACAATCTGAGAAACGCTGGAAGAAGAGGTCAACTCCAAAGTAAGAATCTTTCTCTACACTCTTCTAATGATGTAGCTTGTTTGTAAGTAAAGGTACATTTTCACAGGTGAGGCATATGTTGGTTATAAACGGCCAAATAGAGGACATGGACGCGAGATGATCCAACTCGGTCTCCCCATAGCTGATACAATGCCTGATGATGAGAGTATCAAAGGCAAGTTCTGTCAAAAATGTTCTTTTACTTTATAAGACTGTATTGGTTATAACATGATATATGAGTTTTAATGCAGATAGAAGAATAGAGCCAATCCCATCCTTTCTTTCAGACATCATTGAACGTTTGGTCTCAAAGCACATCATACCTGTGAAACCAGACGCCTGCATCATTGATTTTTTCAACGAGGTTGCTAAATTCGTTTCATTAAACTAGTTGTGTCTGCTTTTCTGAACTAAGTAGGAGTCTTCTTGTGTTGTTTTGAACCATAGGGAGATCACTCGCAGCCTCATATGTTTGTTCCCTGGTTTGGACGACCGGTTGGGATCTTGTCCTTGTCTGAATGTGACTTCACATTTGGAAGAGTCATTGTCTCTGATCATCCAGGCGACTATAAGGGCTCTCTCAAGCTGTCTCTCACTCCAGGGTAACCGTTTCAACATCTAATCTCAAGTCTGCAAAGATCTTTTTAATACTTCTATGATCAACTTATGCTTTGAACAGATCTCTTCTTCTGGTGGAAGGCAAATCCGCTGATCTTGCCAAGTTTGCTATTCACTCAATCAAAAAGCAGCGGATTCTCATCACTTTCACCAAATCTCAGCCAAGAAACTCCCTAACCGGTTCTAACTGGTCTCCACCGCCCAGCAGAACGCCGCCGAATCACCACAACCGCCACCTAACCGCCCCACCAAACAGTGGACCTGTTCAGCCGATATTCAAAGCACCTTCTCCTCCCCTTGCCTCTCCAGTGCCGTACCCTGGTGGTGTGGCAACGAGCTGGCCACTGCCACCACAGTCAAGAATGCCTATCCCTGGCACTGGTGTGTTCCTCCCACCTGGTTCAGCACAAGAACAGGTTGTACTAGGCTCCTCCACAGAGAAATCTAACAACAGCAATGGAAGCAACTCTGCAGAAGGAAAGGTGGAGATGAAAACGAAAGAAGAAGCTTGTAACAGATCAGTTGCAACAGCCAAGGAAGGTGATGACGGTAAACAGATCAACTAGCTGAAGAAGAACAAGATATAGAGAGCAGTTTTAAATACTTTAAAAAGAGCGGCGAGTTCTATTGAACGTTGTCTTTTTTTTTGGCCACTTCAGAAAATTGTTTTTTAGGAGCAACAAACAAAGAAAAAAGAGAACGAGCAAAATTACTGAGATTTTGACGTTTTCTTGTCTCTAAAAATCCTTTAGTTATCAACATTACTGTAATGCTTCGACCGCACATTACTGTAATGCCTCGACCGCCTACGGTTATTAGGCCATCCACACATGTTCTCTCGGTTGGTAGGTTCTATTTCGTTCAAATGGTCGGTGTGTAAATTTTTCAAGATTCAAAATCATTGTTTACTAACCATGCAATCACCACTCAATTATTTTTCGTGTTTTGGCTTCACTCGCTCGTGAATCATTTCACGATAGATTATCCATCATTTCACTAATCTAACATAAGGATGCTTAATCTTAGAGTTCTAAACGGATGTGTGACGAAAAAATAAGTCAATTTTGATAATATATATAGCTAAATCAATTTTTAAGCTTTTTTAATATATCACAACTTATGATCTTACAATTACACTCATGCGAGATATCCTCATGGTCTTGTTAACTACTTGTGAATACACTCATCCACAAAAATAGAGTTGTATTCATGTCATTCCTCTAACCACATCTTATGTCTATCGTTTTTATCTACAGTAATCATATGTTTGGGCTTGTTGCTGGCTTAGTCCAGTTCCTCTAGTAGTTTAGCAAGTGGGCTTCAGACTACTCATAAAGAATATGCATATAGGAGTCTGAAGAAACAGACATAATCTTGATGCAGTCAGCAAGGTTGACTTATGTAACCCTTTGAATCTCCATTGAATCAATGGTGGTCCTAGACAGTGCCGTAACGTCAGTCCAGTTAAGCAAAGTCTCAAACTGGACGGCATAGATAGAGACATCATGTCTTTGTCTGTTTATGAAGTTAGGTCAAATTGTCATCGTTTTCTTGTGAGTCAAAAGTTTTGACCAATTAGCTTTGTGGAATTCTCTAGCTGTATTCACACATATCTTATACACACTGACACACACCTAACCAAAATTATTGAAACGGTACTGGGTTTGCTGATGTAATTGCCTAAATGATTTTATTCAACAACTTCTTTATCCTCCTCGATGCAATAGATGACTATATATGTATTAGATCCATGTGCTGTTTGTGTCTTTGCGTTAACAAAACGTAATCTCTTTTTCAGGTTACACACGTGTGTAGTAGATTATTCTTGTGTGTACATGATGCATGTAAAAGCTAATGCTTCCAAATGAAACTGAATCATGTTGTCAGCTACTCATTGATATCAAAGATGATTCTTCTCGTAGTGAACTGGCGAGTAGATTCACATATCTATAACCTGGACCATGCAAAGTTCAACATGAAAATTTGTTTTGCATGGTTTTGTTTGATAGAAGTTTTGATGATATTATAGTAGGAATGTAATCCATTATTGCTGATCAATGGGAATTGGTTTGTGGTCTTCTTAATTATCTAGAATTGTTTTCTAATGATCACTACACAAATCTTCTTGAAAACATGTAAAAACATAGACAAAAGCAGAAAAGGAAGTGGAGGAGGAGCCTTGTTGTGTCTTTTGTGATGATCACATTTTATCATTTTCTCTTTCCTAATCATTCTTTTTCAATTCCTAATCTTCATCTTTTAACTTCTTGTATTAGCTGGATCTATATAATAATACGATATGAGCAATAAGTATACGGACATGTGGGGTCGACCACACGCCCATTTTAGTTTAACTTTATCTTAACCCTTCAAAACAAATCATAGAACAAAATCTTTTCATTTCTTTGATCTTTCTTTAATGTAAGATTCCAAATAAGTTTTCAATGATATGTATCGCTTTTGTGTGTGTTTATTATTGATTTTGTGTAATAATCATATATAAATTGCAAAGCATCAAAACATATGTAAATTCGAATTATTTTCATTAGCCAAATATTCACTGTTACTAAATGAACCGCACAAATATGAGCCATAGGAGAAAAATAATTGAAAATTATTGAATAATTTGCATTCGAATTATTAATTCATATTTCAAGTGGTTAGTACTTAAACGGTCGGCTAATAATTCAAGAATTTTCCTTTTTTGGTTACTTATATATCTCTAAGAGTATGGCTGTTTGTCCTCTGTCACTGACCTGTGAGAAACCAGTATGTTTAAGACACAAACATGGCCATCAGAATTATAAATAATGTCATAATTATTGCATATTTGATTAGTAGTTTTGGAGCGCAATAATGAAAATGTTTGGATAGGATTCTAACTTTGTGCTTAATTTAATAAATAGAATAAGATTTTCAACTTGCTAATGATATTAGTGGAGTGGAGCGACGTCGGCCACCACCACATCCTCCCTTTTGATTAGACAACTTTGGCATATTTTCTTGTAAATCTTTACATTAATGCAGAGCTCCATACACCAAAAAAATAAGTTATGCTTTGCTAGTGCTTTAACTTTATCTTCTCATGAGAAAAGGCTCATTGCAATGTCGGTATTAGTCTATTCATTACCAATGTTTTGCTTTAAAACCAACTAGTTTATAATATAGATCACTTTAATCATATAATGCATATTAGCGTATTCTAGTAACAACTCAAATCATATTAATTGCAACATTCCAGTTTATAATATATGTTAAAAGAAATAAAAGTGATTTAATATCTTTATTGCTAATGAATTTACCTTTCCGATCATACATTTTAACAAAATTAAAATAATGTATTGTAATTGGAATAGTCAAAAATAATTGATTTATTGAAAAATGAGTTGTGATATCATACAAATTCGGTTTAAATATTAGAAAATATTTTGTGATATTGTTGGATCATTAAATTTGAATCAACGATAAATTAACACGCTATCCATCACATAAAATGAGACCCATCGATCTATCCAATCCGGATTCGATCTTCGGAGCGATACAAATCTATATTTTTGCAATTCAAAAAAAAAAGAAATGTGATATATCAACCGAGTAAACGGGAATAGGAAGTCCATTAACCAGATGGGGGAGGTTATAATTATATTATACTATAATGACATTATACAACTAGGGTATGCATATTTTATACTATGATGATACTGTACACAATATACATTATACATCTGATTAAAGAAGCCAAATCTCATTCCTTTTTCCGTAATCGGCTCGCCTTACGCGCTCACCGTAGCGCCTGCACAATACCCATCGGTTTTCTCGTTAATTAATCGTATTTTTACATGTAACATAACAGGATATTAAATAACATTTTTAAGTAACGGCCAAAAATAACATTAAATGTAATATGACAAAAAGAAGCTCAGTTTTGTTATTTAATTTTAACTTCCTTCATTATAACATTCTTCAACATAATAATCTCTTCTCTTTTCTTGCAACCTTTAGCTCGGAATTCTATGCTTTGCTGATCAATCTTTCTCCTCTCTGCAAAAGTAAAGAGAAAACTTTTTATATGTTAAGCTTCAGATCTGATTCTTGTTTAACTCTGCTGAGTAGTTCTTTCTTTGATTTTTAAGCAGTCATTGTGGTCACAAGCTCTGCTCTCTCTCTACCTAACTCTGTTCTGGTTCAAGATTCTAGCTTTTGAGGAGTAAGTAAGATAGAGAGAGAGTGATGCTTGAGATAGGAAGCCCTACGAGTCTCTGTTTCCGTACAAACACTACTTGTAATGCTCTGCTTCGAGAGCTTCAGGTTTCTTCTTCAACCTCTCTTCTCTGTTTCTTAGAAATTTAGGGTTTCTTGAAACAGAACAACTCTGTTTTTCTTTGTAAGGAGAAAACGGTCACTGTATAGAATAAAGTCTTCTCCTTTTTAGGTTTAAGGGTTACTGTGAGCTTTGTCTCTCGCTCTAGAATCTAGGGTTTTGTGTACTATTCAAAAATAGGATAAAGTCTTCACCTTTTCTTCTACATGTCTCTGTAAGAACTCTGTTTTTGATGTTTTTAATGGCAAATTTGTCTTTTTTTTGGGTATGGAGCAGAAGATATGGGTTGATATTGGTGAGAGTGATGCTGAGAAAGACAGGATGCTGATGGAACTGGAGAAGGAGTGTCTAGAAATTTACAGAAGAAAAGTTGATGAAGCTGCAAATTCCAAGGCACAGCTTCATCAATCACTTGTATCAATTGAAGCTGAGATTGCTTCTATAATGGCTGCCCTTGGTGTCTTAAACATCCACTCACCGGTATGTGCAAGTTCATGACTACTATCTTGGAAGCAAAAGGGAATGTTTTGATTTTTTTATTTTGGTTGTTGCAGATCAAAGAGAAAGGTTCAAAATCATTGAAAGAAAAGCTTGCCTATGTGACACCTCTGCTTGAGGATTTGAGGTTGCAAAGAGATGAAAGAGTGAAGCAGTTTGTCGATGTGAAGGCGCAGATTGAGAAGATGAGCGGTGAACTCTCTGGTTACAGTGCCATGCTTGGTTCTTTGACTCTTGAAGATCACGACTTGACTCTTAGGAAACTTAATGAGTATCAAACACATCTCCGTTCCCTCCAGAAGGAGAAGGTATGAAAATATTGTTTATGATTTACATACATAAGAAGATGAATACTCATTTTGTTCTTGTTTTTTTATGTAGTCGTGTCGTCTAAACAAGGTGTTGGATTATGTGAATGAGGTGCACGCTCTATGCGGTGTTCTTGGAGCTGACTTTTGTCAGACTGTTAGTGAGGTTCACCCTAGCTTGCATAGGACTAACCACGAGCAGTCTACAAACATTAGTGATAATACGTTGGAAGGTCTACAACACATGATTGAGAAGCTGAAAACCGAGAGGAGACTCCGCTTTCAAAAGGTATATAGATAAACATCTCTGCAAGGGTATTCTCTCTCTATGTGATTTGTAATTGGTTATGCAGTTTTTACCTTTTGTTTTGCAGTTGAAGGATGTAATGGGGTCACTTTCCGAGCTATGGAATCTAATGGACACACCTCAGGAAGAGAGAATGAAATTTGCAAGAGTCAGTTGTATTGTAAGATCATCTGAATCTGATATGACAGAGCCAAACATCCTTTCTACTGAAACAATTGAACAGGTAACAACAAAAACTGTTTTCTTTTACCAACTTCTAACTGTCATTAGTCTCAATTAGTTCATGTTTTGCCTTCTATGTTCTTAGGTGTCTGCAGAAGTAGACCGTTTCAACAAGCTGAAATCTAGTAGAATGAAGGAGCTTGTGATGAAAAGAAGGTCTGAGTTAGAGAATCTTTGCAGATTGGCTCACATTGAACCTGACACTAGCACATCTCTCGAGAAATCAACTGCTTTGATTGATTCTGGTAAAAAGTTAACAAAAGTTAATGTTATTATCCTCACAAGTTTGAGTAGCTGGTTCTCTTGCTTATCCTCACGTTTCTGCAGGGTTAGTGGACCCTTCAGAGCTTCTTGCTAACATCGAAGCGCAGATAAACAAAACCAAAGAAGAAGCACAGAGCCGGAAAGATATCATTGATAGGATTGACCGTTGGCTATCTGCTTGTGAAGAGGAGAACTGGTTAGAAGAATATAACCAGGTAAACAAAGATTCTTGAAACGCTTGTAAAATGTTTTTTTTTTTTTGTTGAAGTGTGTAGTAACTGAGTAATGCCTTGTTTGGTTTCAGGATGAGAACCGCTACAGCGCTGGAAGAGGTGGACATGTAAACCTAAAGCATGCTGAACGAGCTCGGGTTACAGTAAACAAGATTCCATGTATGTTAACTTTGTGTCTCTTGTCCACTACATTCACATGAGATCTTTAACTTATTATTATTGTTTCTCTGAAGCAATGGTTGACAATCTCATCAAGAAAACGCTTTTATGGGAAGATCAAAAACAGAAGTCATTTCTATATGATGGTGTAAGTTTAAAAGTAACATTAAAGTAGACACATTCTTAGATTTTGAAAGCTCACTTATATGACTATGGTTTACTGGTTTCCTCCAGGTTAGATTGGTATCCATACTTGAAGATTATAAACTGACAAGGAAACAACAGGAAGAAGAAAAGAAACGATACCGGGTTTGTCATAATGCTCTCTTTAAAGGTTTGTAATATGGCTTGCATGTTATAACGAGCTTGTTATTATTTCCTATGCAGGATCAAAAGAAGATGCAGGATCTGTTATTAAACCGGAGGGAATCCATTTATGGATCAAAACCGAGTCCAAGAAGAAGCAACAGCATAAAAAGGCACAATGGGAATGTGTCTATGCCTCCTACACCTCGAAGAAACTCAGCAGGAGCAGCAAATAGCGACGTTATGATGACTCCAAGATCTTACTCAGGTCATCATCAACATGGCCAAAACGGATACTTCAAGGAAGTGAGGAAACTATCAACAGCTCCTTTGAACTTTGTGGCTATACCAAAGGAAGATTCTGCTTCTACATACACTTACTCTGAACCAGATTCACCGTTACATAACTGAGTCTTCTGTTGCACCGGTTAACGGAGTAGGAGTTGGGAGGTTAGAGATGAATGTGATCAAAGGGAGGAGTAATTTGTTGACCAATTAATGACCGTTATGTCTATGTGTGTGTGTGTGTGTGTGACACTCTGAGTTGACTTTTTTGTGACTGACTTTAGGATATTAATAGAAGAGTAGAAACTGATGGATGTTATGTTCTTGTCATAGCTTCAAGATTGCCTTTTCGATAATGTCTTGGTGTGTTGGAGACTTTGTGTGAATGCGTGTATATGGTGCTCTTCTTTTGTTTGCTCACCAGATGCAGATGTTGAGAGATGCTGTTCGTTTGATTACAGAGCAATATGGTCATCTTCTTCTCTTGGTTTTGACTCTTGTGTAGATGGTTTCCCTTCTGTTTTAGATGTTTGACTCTTTTTAATTTGAAAAAAACACTTAATGAGCATTCTCCAAAAAGTTCTTATTGGTCTGACATGCCCAATAACAATCTACAATCCTTCTGGGCCCATATAGGAGTGAGATGTTCATTTTTGTAGACTAGTTTCTTTTTAGTCAACTATATGGTTTTACGGATATTATATAATTTATTTTAAACTTATTACTTTTTCAGTGATGTTTTAAGTGATTTTTGTTGTTTTATAATAGATGATATTTTACATATCAAAACTGTGTAATTAATTATATTTCTAATGTTTATATTTGTAATTAAAATTATATTTTAATGTTATTTTAAAAATATTTTTTTTTAATATATGTGCAATGATGTAAAATATTATCTAATAAAAAATCGAGGGAGTATTTTCTAAAATGATCTATTACAAACTTTATTGACTTTGATGACGTCATTGTAACTTTTGGTAACGAAATCTCAAAATAATTAGAAAAAAAAATCATTGTTGAGTTATTTCCGTAACCAATTGTCTCTTCATTATTCGATTAAAAAGTTTTTAAATTAGATATGTAGTAATAATAATTCGTTGTAAAACAAATAAGTATGTATTTTAATTCAGAAAAAAAGCAAATACATGTATTTTATTGTTGTTTCTCACGCACTGTCCGTCGCAGTTAACGTTATTACTCCACAGTTTATTTCAACTACTTCAAAATTATTTTCGCATAATATTCTGATTGGTTAGCAGTAGTGGCCATAAATTAAGCGTCAGCTAGTTGTCTTGTCAAACCTCAAAACTCACCGACGTAAAAGTAAGATTAACAAAGACAATTAAGAAGTGAAGCCAGTAGTAATTAATAACATCATTAAATAAAAACACACACAATAAAACACTAATTATAGACTTATAGTAAGAAGCTATTCCATTAAAATAAGAACATTAAGGATGAAAAGGAGATTAACATTAGGGTTGAAAATGAGATGGAACTAGGATTATGCTACTATTAATTAAGGATTAATTAATGATTAGTGATAAAACTTTTTGTTATTGTTAACCCAAGTCTTGAAAAGATAACGAGTAACACCAATCCTTTCGCAGAACACACTTATCTCTTCTCTAACCCCTCTCTTATCCTTCAACGTCCATCCCAGCTTCGCCGCGTAATCTCTCATCGCCTCTCTTTGCTCCGCCGTGAACTTCGACTTCCTCCGCCTCTTCACCGTCATCCTCTCTTCCGTAGAAGTCTCCTCCGTGTCCTCCTCCTCCTCCTCCTCCTCCGCAGCTGCTTTCCATTTAATCCTCGCCAGCTGCTTCACGCGCCTCAAGCTCGTGAAAGGGAACCGCGCGCGAGTTACTTGACCAGAAGGTTGGACTTCAATGCGACGGTGGTAGCTCCGGTGGCAACCACAGGCGGCGCAGAGATCTCCGGTGGGTGGTTGAGAGTACTCACGGCAGCCATCGACGGCGTAGGAGCCGAGCTTGGCCGCGTGGTTGCGCATGCATTCTCTGTAGAGACAAGAACTCTGCATCTCTTTTAGTTTTCTCTCTAATAGTGGTTTTGAGAGTTTTGAGTAAGTAAAACTTGGTTTTAGGCTTTTGGTTTGAGTTTAAGATATGATAAGCTGTTGTGTGTCAGAAAGTAGAGTTGGGAGTTACAAAAAGGCAAAACCTATAACTATTGTTACAATTACTGCCTTAAGATTTTGTACTTACATGTTTATTTAGGTGTGTCATAATAAATGTGAAACCGCTACTTTTTGAACTGTTTCACTACTGGCTTTTGCTTTATTATTATAACCAGTAATTTTCAAAATTGATTTCATATCTTGAAGCTCATGAAGTTGTCATCTACCCACAATTATTGTTTAGAAACCGGTGGTAGCCGAATTTAATAAGTAGTATTGTGAAATGGTTTTGATAGCTTATAACAAGTAAAGAGATTAGAGAAACCAAATAAATGTAGTTAGACTTGTTCACTTAGAACAGTTGTTATTAATAAATACATAGAAACAAATCTATAAGTGTTGTTTTACAGTAATAATAATTATTAATTGGTTTAGACTTTAGAATAAGGAACAATATTTTTAAAAGTAAACCATGCAAGAATTGGGTTTTCATTTATTAGTAATGAATAATATCATGACTTTGGATTGGAATGAGAGATTGAGTGGTCACATTTTTTCTACTTATAATATGATAACCAGAGTATTTGTGATTTTAATAAAAATTATAGACACTAGTCACATGTTTTATAAATATGATATGATAACCAGTAGTATTTATAATTTAAAAAAAAAGATTATAGACACTAGTCACATGTTTTCTTAATACATTGAGAAAAGGAAGCAAGAAATACAACTAAATGATTCAAGTCACACTACTGACAGTAAAAACCGCTTATGTGTGTTTCAAGCATAAGTGTGACCCACAAGTTGAATATCTTGGCTGCATGTTTATGCCTACTTTATCATTTGTGTAATTTAGCAAACTAAGTGGTTAGTTTACAGTTAACTGATAGTCTGATACCAATCACATACACTATACATAGTCTAATCAAATGTATGTAAAATCATAATCTTTAAACTCCCACCCCAAATTTCTAACCACACGTATTACTTACTACTTTGGTAGTAGTATTAGATTTCACACCACACTTATTACTTACTTTCTGCTTTGCTTCTCTTTAATTATGTTTATTCTCTGTATTATTAAATTAAATTGGGTTGTTTTTTATCGTTCATACGATCCAAGTTCAAATTAGTTTCGTGATTCCATCCTGTAAGGCTCAAACACATTGATTTTATTACATTTATAGAAGTACAAAACATGTCAAATGATTTAGATAATCACAAATTAACATTTAACTAAGTATTTTAATCATTGAAAACATCAGTTAAGGAGCACAAAATTCAACTTGTACAAATTGTTTGCATGACTGACAATAATCTAGAAATAAAAACATTTTGTTTGTCAACATAAAAACATTTAATTAAAAAGAATTATCTGTTACAACTTACTATTACAAGTCAGTAAAATGTTTATAAATATAACAGAGGAAAAAAATACAAAAAAAAAAAGAAGAATTGAAACTTCCCTGCAGATTTTCTAAGTCACTTTCTTCCCCTCAGACAAACAAACAAAGAGACTCCAACAAAAACAAAGCAAATAACTAATCATCTGATAGTGACGAACTTGTTAGTTCCATGTCTTGCCCAATGGCTCTTAAGATCTATCGGGTTCCCAAAGTTAAACCCATCAGAAGCAAGTTTCTCAAGAACCTTCTTAAACGCTCCTTGACTCATCTTCCTCCCCGAGATCCTCGCTCCACGTCGCTTAGTACTCATCGGTAACGGATGCATAGATATGTTCGTGGTGCAACACGCAGATTGCCAACCTCCACAACCCCAACGGTAGCATTGCTGAGGAGCTCCAGTGCACGTGCATACCGGTACGGGTAAACCGGAAATGTCCATGTTCACTCCGTTGATAACCAGGTCGAAGCTTTTCTTAGCCGGTTTGATTCGCAAAACGTTAGTGTTGTTGTTGTTGTTGTCCTCTTTCGGTTTACGAGGCTTCTTTGCTTTTGTTGTAGCGCCAGCTTTTGAGTTAGACTTTCTTTTTTTAGTCTCGACAAAATCCGGTTCGCATTTAACCGGGTGTTCCTCATGATGGTGGAGATTCATGTGCATCGATGGGGATGATGAAGAAGTTTGGGGAAGGACATTTCCGTAATTAGGAGTTGTTGTGACAGGTAACATGTTGAAGAACTTGTCTTTGTGTTGGTTAATCCAATTGTAGCTCATGTGAGGCTCAGGGTGGTGGTGGTGGTATGAACCGGTTTGCCCAATCATTAGATTTGGGTCTCTACCGGGTAAAAACGGTTTAGTGTTCCTATCAATGGTTGGCATTAGCTGCAAACCGAGATTACCTTTGAACGATGTAGCAGCCGCTGGTTCGTAGTAACCCCAATTGCGAAACCCATCGTCATCCATTGCAAAGATCTACAAAACATATCGTTTTAAAAAAAAAATCAAATAAAAGAAACAGATATTTAGATCCAAATTCAGACAGAACAGAAGTTCAATTTCTTGTTCCTGTCTGGAAAGCTGCATAACAATTAGCAAAACTAACATTTCTTATATCCAATTAGAGTTTCCATAGATAAATAACATATCAGATCTTGTCAAAACCAGCATGCAGATACAATATAGAGATTATAGATCTGGAGAATACATAGCTAGATCTAAGGAAAAGAGACATGAATCTGAGTATTTACACAGCCAAAATCTAATGAAACTATATATATATAAAGAAAAAGAAGGAGACAACAGTACAGAGAAAGGTCCCATTGTAAAAATTTCAAAAGATGGAGAGAGAGACATTGATAGATGGAAATGGATTAGGAGAGAGAAAACTTACATGAGAGATTTGGTTAAACAAACAAGCGGGGTTCTTTAAGGGAATTTTTTTTTCCCTTCTGGAGAGAGAGGAGAGAGAAACCTGAGAGAAAGAGATTGAAGAGAGAGGAGAGAGAGATATGATAAGAAGAAGGGAAAAAAAAAGAGATCTGAAGAAAGGGAAAGGGTTTTTATTTTTTGAGTGGAACAGAAGAGAACCCTAAAATTGAGACATTTTCTAATTTTAAAAATATATATGTATCTGTCTCTAAAATAAATAATCCTAAAAGGCTTCTTTCAGACTATTTTTATGTTTGGTCTGTGAAGGAACATAAAAAGATAAGGAAAGCCATTTGAGAAGAAGACAAAAACCAAAAGCCCACACACATGAAAGTCTTTCTTAGACATCTTTTCTTTACAAAAAATTTTAAAGGGCAAGTGAGATCATTTGACTAAAGAAGATCACGATGGAAGAGGAGACTTCACTCGTATTCTTACTATAATCTTTTGTTACGTATGGGTCATGGATAAAATGTTTACTATGTTATAAAATAAAACATTTCCAATACTAGTTGACTAGTTTGTGTAGAGCACGAACGTTTTAGTAATGTATATATAATTTTGTATGTTCTGTGTTTCCAAAGTGAGACAGACCCCTTTAAAAACTATAGAGTTGCATCTGTTTCGGTTCCATATTCTATACACTTGCATTGGTCAGAGGCAGAGCTTGTCCCTCACAAGTCACAACATTCCAAATAGACATATATTGCAAAACTGAAGAGGTTTTATTTATTCGTTGAACTTTCTATAGTTGGGCCGAAATATAAAGCCCATATGCCACTCAGCACTCAGAGACTTTTAACATATCAAAGACACACAACAGCGAGTTGATAAGAGTTCTGACATTTATTAGATACAGTGAAGCAGTGTTTGATCGTCTTTTACATTCTGTAAAATATATATATAGAAGAAGAGAGACTCACACCTAAAGTAAGACCTCTTAATGAGAAGAGATGCTTCTTTAGAATATCATCACTTAATCAGACATTGTCTTTGTGTCTCTCTCTCTCTTCGTTCTAACAACCTATCTCTTTGTCTTTCTTTGTTCTAGCAAAATTCTTAACTAGGCAGAAGAAGATAGACTTCTTACTCGCATTTGATTGATCGGTAGATGTGACGGACGAAGAGGAGAGCTGCACGGAAGCCTACAGTCCCGAGCATTAAGAAGAATCCGTAGCAAATGCAAGCCATGTATCCGAAGAAAAACGAGGTTTGCATGAAACCAGACATGTCAGATCGTGCGTAGTAATAGTATAAGCAGTAGGCGTAGATAAACAAACCCGTAGATCCACCGCACAGGAATGATCTGCAAAATGGAAATGTATTTATAGAATCAGGCTCAGGTTCTCTTAAAATAGTAGAGATGATGGACAGTGTTTAACGAACCTCCACCACCATTGGTGATCTTCAGCAGCGAGTTGGAAGTAAGTCAAAGCCACGGTTATAAAAGCAGTGACAATGATGAGGATGATGAACACAATGAATAAGATGCTGTAGATTGTGTAGATCCTGTGACCCCATACACTAGCGAAAATGTAGTAAAGCTCGATGTAGATGGCACTGAAGGGGAGAAAACCAGCCATGGCCATCTGAGGAACAGCGCTTCTGTACCAAGGGAGTGGAGGAATCTCACGGGGGTATTTGGTTGTGCGGCACGGTGCTTGGAACTCTGCTTTGCTGTTTTTACCGGCGATGCCACCTAAGACGAGTAAAGGTGATGTGACTAGAGTCCATATAAGGGCGATGACCACAATGGTTCCAAAGGGTAATGCTGCGGTTGCAGTGTAGGTGATGGCTACGGTGTTGAGGAAGCAGAAGGTTAGGAATAATGGACCACAGAAGAGACATCCAGTGAGTAACAAGTTCCTCACCTGCAATAACGTGAAAGAAGAATGAGAAAGTTGTTATGGTTTGAGAAAAGGGTTTTATGTGTAGATGTTTACCCAGCTTTTTCCTTCGAGTTGGCAGTAGAAAGAGGCGGATGTGTATCCGGCAATTCCAGAAGTTAGAGCGTAAATGACCACCAAAGCGGTAAAGAGTGCTCCTCTGTTGTATGGGTAGAACACTCCAACAAGAGCAAGCATGAAAATGAATATGGTCCTGATGGGCGTGGAGGAATAAGGAAGAAGCTACGGTTAGTCATAGTGAAGGTATAGAGTTTCTGGATGGAGAATAGTAGAGTTATTAGAGACTTACAGTGTAAACAGTCGTGTACCACTACCGAGTGAAGCAGCAAACAATGAATTGTGCGTTGGGAACCTAAACACATCACCATGAATGTACTTCCACCCAGTTTCTTCTTGATCATCAGCAGCTTCCTCGTCTTGAGCATACCTACAGGTAAAACATAAAACTTAGACTAGCCGACAATGAAGTGTAGCAGAGTAATCTGAGACTTACTTCATGAAGTCGTTCTTGAGGACACGCATTAAGATAGTAGCAAGAAACCCAGTCAAAAGAAGTACAGTAACACAAGAGTTAATAATGGAGAACCAGTGAATCTCCAAGTGATGTGGAAGAGAAGAAGACATAGAGTACTTCTCCATTCTCTTCTCAAACGGAGTTTCAGTCTCCTTCCACTTCACAGTATACATAAACTCTGCATCAACTTCCTTATCCTCAGTGAGATCAACAAGCGAATGAGGATCCATTCTAGCACTGATCTCGATCACACGGTCGTTGTTGTACAAAATCTCAAACTGGATGTGCTTATACAAGAAATATTTGTATTCGCTCGGATCAGATTTGATCTCTTTGTCAACTTTACCAATGAATCCCCAGATAGGGAGATCATCATAGTACATCTGGAAGTAGTAATCTTTCTCAACAGCTTTGCGGAACTGTTTCACCTCTTCTTTAGTTAGCTTCTTTTTGCAGTATACCTCAGAGTCCTTTTCGTCTCTGAAGTTGAGCTTGTATGGTGCGCTAACAAGACGGTCACCATTCAGAACCTCTCCAAGAGCTTCTTTCTTCTCTTTCACACCCTCTAGAAACAAAAAATCAATGGGATCAGACAAAAAAAAAAAAAAAAAAGAAAACCAAGTCATATTACTACAAAACTATAACTATGTCGGGTCAAAATTAACACCAAATCGTGAAATGTCGGATGTGAAAGGTTAAAACTTTATTTTTTTGAAATGTGGAGTGGAGTTAATCGATTTTCCCTGAATTAAATCACAGCGTACAGGGGAAAGCAGCTACATACCTTACAGACATTAAACCAAGAAACAAAACAAAAAAAAAGAAACTAAGTCCTGAAACATAACAAACAAGTCGTGTGATCAAATCTAGTAAGATATACAAACACGTTATTACAAACTATAACCATGTCGGGTCAAAATTAACACCAAACCGGAGATGATGGGATGTGAAAAATTAAAACTTTGAGCTATAGGAACTTAGAAAATCTTGTGATCAAATCTAGTAGAAGATATGCATTAGTACCTGGAACACAGAAGGGAAGATCAAAGTAGCGATACGTCTCACTGCAAATCACCATCGAATGAAACCGAAAAAAAAAACAGTCACACTATAGTATTCAAATTGAAAGAAAGATCCATAACACACCCGCAAGGCGGATATGAGTTTCCGGACACTCTAAACATTTTATTCAGAAATTAAAAATTTCTATACAAAAAAAGTTTCAAAATTTGCGGGCTTATTTCAACGTAAAAAAATTTGTAGGCAAAG
Source organism: Moricandia arvensis (assembly GCA_905132765.1). Lineage (NCBI taxonomy): Eukaryota > Viridiplantae > Streptophyta > Magnoliopsida > Brassicales > Brassicaceae > Moricandia > Moricandia arvensis. Next base: position 76,404 of record CAJHQP010001115.1, read on the forward strand.
ACCAATGTTTCAACCGTTTGTGCCTAGATCCGGTCCTGAACACATGGAAAACGTTGCAAAAATGTACACAGTTGTGCAGTGTACTCGAATTTGAATGGTTAATTTCATCACACTCGCAAGTTATTTTACAAATCAATGGCATTGTGTAATCAACGATCAATTTCACAACCTCAGATCTGAAGCTTAGATTTATAATAAAAAGTAATTTAATCTCAGGCCGAGACAGCAGTAGATTAAGAATGTTGGTTTACCTTGGATTCTGAAATGGGCCGACCTTGTTGGCGTAGAGAGGAACGATGTCTCCTTCCTTGTAACGGTGGTCCGAGGCGTCGGATCTGACGAAGCCCGCGCCGGAGAAGATTAGAGCTCCGACTAAAAGGAGCAGCATCGTCGTCGGTGGCTTCATTGCGTTTTTTCTCCCACCCAAATCGTGAGATCTGAGCTTTTCTGAAATGTAATAACGACAATGTTTATATACCACACTCTCTCTTCGATCAAACTCGAGTCAACTATAATTTTTATAACATTTAACTTCTATTTAAATTCAAATAGTTATTTAAAAAAATTTTTTATCAGAATGATTGAAATAATTCTTTTATTTAAGAAATTTTAATTTTTTTTTTAAATTTATATTTATCTACAAAACTCCACCATAATTTTAAACCCTAAATTTAGATTAGTTAAGCTTAAGGGTATAAATATATATTTATACTTTTTAATAACATTTATTTTAATCATTTTTTTTCTTAGATGTTATTTTGTGACAAAAACCCTTTTAAAGTCATCTTAAAAAATATTTTTTTATATTTAATTAGAAATTAAAAATGTTTTAATAATCAAGACTCAAGAAATTGAAAAAAAAAGTCAAGGCTCAAAAGTATACCATGCAAGCATTTGTTATTGTTCATAATTTGGTAGGCTTTCATAATTTTATTTTGTAACCACGTCTAAAACAATTGAACAGCTTATAAACGACCACAGTAAATTACTAACCACTTTGCAAATAAACAAACATTTATGTATTTCGAAAATACATCTTCAAACATGACATCGTTGAAAACGCATTCTAGCATGTTTAACTTTAGACTGATATCACTGTGCGTTGTTAATTACACTACAGTGGGCGAGTTTATTATTCTGCCAAACCTATTTTTTAATTTGGAAGTAAAAAAACTAGTGTGTCCACATGCATTTATTTATTTATCTAAACATTTTTAATTATAAGTACGTACCTTTTTATATTTTGTAGGGAAGATGAAGAATGCCCGTTGATGTTATTATGTTATAAAAAATATTCAAACTAATCCAAATATCCACTAATCAAGTCCTTTAAAATTTACGTGCGTTACACTTAAGTTTAATTACTTTGCATGATCCCACATCAGAATATAATCATAGTGGCTCGCTAAACAATCCAAAACGTACATTCATCATTTAATACACAACGTGTATCGTTTTATCCTTCATGAATACTGCAAGATTTTCGATTTTATAAGAACCTGTGGCAGTGATAAATTACTGTGTTTCTACATTTCAAGTGGATCAATTAATTTTGTTTATTTCTAATCTTCTATGTGGCGTTTAACTTTCCTAAAGTATGTGTGGTTTGAGATACTTTGTGTGACGTCTTTGGTTCTTCCTATTGTTGATTGTCTACATCATTTGTAGAGAGGTATTGGAAAAATGGTTCTGCTTGCTTGCCCTGGAGATTTGATCTCCACATTTTGGCCTGGATCTCTTTTGAAGGTATACGTTAGCTCAGGCCGGTCTCAATCTTTTTATTGGATATGCGGAACGTGAATATCCATTAAGTTGTAATTGTGTTATGCTCTTGTAGTTCACTTTTCCCTAAAAGGCGATTATATGTTATTTATCTTCAAGCTTAATTGTTTTTAGTGGGTATCAGTTCGGAGTGTAACCTTCCAGTTACTTTTGAACTGTATGGTCTCTTCTCTACATGCCAATTTCAAGTGCAAAAATCCTAGATCTGTAGGATCCTAGGAGTTTTCTACCATGTACATGTATAGTGATGACTTTGGGAATATCAGAACACTTGAGAGTTGGCTGTTAAAAGGGAAATAAGGTTCTCATCTTCATGATGATAGACATGTACTGTTCTTACCAATTCTAGATTATATTGTTCCTTAATTTTCTTTACCAGATACTTACTTTACCTTTTTTTTGTCTCTTAGACTTAAAGAAGAGAAATCATCCTCTACTAAAACTTTCAAATGTTAAAGATTTGATCGCATCAGTCGTAGAAATCCTGAGCAATGTTAGCTCAAGCATCTAGGAGTTTGGCCATGGACGAGACAGATTCATCAACCTTTTAGTGGTGGCTCAGGATTTAAGTAACTAAAACTTTAGGTCTTTTTTGTCAGAATCAACTCCAGGAAGAGACTTAATTTCAAAACCTACACTTACTTTTATCCTAAATATATAACCTTTCATAATCCATATATGATTGGACAACTATATCCACTCTTAAAACTCATAGAGTTTGTTTTCTAAAAAAAAAATTGAAAGCTATGGTTTAATTAGGATAAGGGTAGAGAAAACAAATAATAACAAAACTAGAACCCGGTCGTTTCCTAAGCAGAAAACGCGTTAACTTGGTACCAAAGAAAGAAAGTTCTACGACCACTTCAAACTCTAAACCGTAACACTTTCAAAAACTAAACCTATATTATTCCCTTATATGCAACAAATATATATCCATTATTATATAAATGAATTTGCATGAATCAAAGAACGAGCCAACAACGCGTCTTGAGAAGTTCCACGCGGTCTTCTTGTATTGTATCTCTACAATGCTTCACCTATATAGACTCAAGTCGGGAGTTCCAGCTTGCAGACACAGATCATCAGTTCCAATACTAAAGTAACTAAAACAAACCAAAGCGGAGTAAACCGAGCAAGAAAGAGAAAGAAATGGTTGCACGAGAAGCTAGTCTAGTCCCAAGGAGAGGAGACGTCCTTAGAAGAGTTCTGAGAGTTGTTTTCTTTACTTGTCTTTGTTTGTCTCCCAGGAAAACTAGCCAGTCTCGTCTCAGATCATCTTCTATTGTCAAACATTCACTTGATGTCATCAAGCACTAGAGAAACGTTTAATATATATTAAGATGAAAATTAAAAAATATATAAATATTAATAAGCAAAACCCAACTCTCTTTTTTTTTTTTATCTTAAACTTGTGAACAAGAGTCAAAGACCCATTTGAGACAAGATGGTTGCAGAGTCATCAAGAGGGCATTACAAAATGTTGTAATAGTTCAAAGATTTATATCATTGTAACGTTGTATATAATACAGTCTTACGTTTTTGAGCGACCAAAGTGAAGCAAGTAAAATTAGTAACATGTTAAAGCATGTTAGTAACAATCTTTATTCCTCAGTCTAAAACTTCCATAGATAGTCCAAGAGTAAATAAGTATGTATGAGAGATATAGCAGTGTAAAAAAAGCATCTATATCTCTTTCTCCGACCACGTTCTCTCAAAGACAGTGTTAAGATCTCTATCAGTAGCCTGAGTTCCATCTTGATTTGGAGCACGGTAAAAGGCGTAAAAAGGATTTGAGCTGCTTAGAAATATAGAGATCGTACTTCAGAGTTCGTCTTGACATAATGCCGTTTTCAGATAGGGCTTTTGGTTTTGATCTACTGTAATTGTTAAGGCCCATTTATGAACCAAGGCTATGGGAATTAAGCAGAAAATACATAAGCTTAATTTGAAAAAAACAATTGATCAAACAAACAACGTTGCAAGCATAGATCTACGCTCTAAATCTAGCCAACACCAAAATAGGCACGTGCATTTTACTGAGGATCTGAACTAGAACCGACTCAAAAAGCACCAGTTTGGGTTACCCTACTAGATCTGTTGAAGGAACCTTGAGTATATGTTTGGGTCCAGAAATGACCTAGGACCCGATCTGAATTTTCTTTCAAAATCGGGAACATATAACTAACCTAGCCTCGAGATATGTTTTGCTCCCTGTTTTACTTATCCAATGTCCCGCTTCTAGTTTCTTTATAGGTGTCAGACCACAAGCAGACCCGATACACCTAAAAGATTCTAAAAATAGGTAGAGTCAATCCAAAATAAATTGATAGATAGGTTAAAATAGATCGAATATACTTAAAAGAGACTCGAAAACAGACGAAACTGATCTAAAATTTTAAAACTAACTCAAAGTATGTGATTTTTATCCGAAAATGGATCTAAATTACTTGAAACCGACCCAAATCCAAGCAAAGGAAATGAATGCCTAAGCTTAACCAAAACTATAGATTTTATTAGCCTAGTGAAGAACTTTCCTCACTCAATATTTAACCAGACCTTAACAAAACGTTTTACTCAAAAAATATGTTTAAATGTTGACCATGATTAACAATATTTAAAATATATCCTCATTAAATGATATATAAACTACAATGTTCAGGGTGAACATTGCTACTTTAAACGGATTTTTTTCCGATTTCTAAATACATTACTAGTTATATTTCACACGTTTGATTTTGAAATTCGTTTTTGATTCATCATAAATTAGTGAATCTTACAAACCTTTTTAATTTGCCCTGTTGGTTTAGTACTGTAAACTTTTTTATTTGAAAGATTTGAGGCAAGATTAATCATGCAAAATACTATTGTGTTTTCATCATTGTTAATTCTAGCTAGTGGTTTGCCTAAATGGACCCAACCAACCTAAAGGGTCAAAAGCTAGGTTGATCCTTTGTATAGAGGAAACACAATGGTGATGACCAGTAAAATTGCAACTAATTTTCCATTTAGTTTCGACTATTCTAACAAATAGAGCATTAAACTATAATTAACCAACTAATCCACGTCATTTACCATCTGAAGATGTGTTTATTTTCGCACATGCTAAACACTTGCTGTTATGACTTGCGAGTGCTAGAGAAAGAAAGTAAAAGAGACAGCAGTGTAACTTTTCTTTTTGCCATATAAAATAACTCACGCCGACAAACGTCAATCATTTTACATTAATGTTCTAAAATCCGTTAAGCAGTAATTAGAGTGTTATACATAATTATTGTTTAGATAGGTGTTTAGACTTATTATTTGAGCCAACTAACTAGATATCTAGATAATCGATTTTTCAAACATTATATTACATACGCATGACGTTATGTATCGGACTTGGACAAATCGAGCTGGTCCTACAACGTATCGGACTGTGGACAAATCGAGCTGGTCCTACAACGTATCGGGCCAATGACGACATTGATATCATTAATTAGTTAAAGGTTCCATATTAACAAGTTATATATTCTTAAATAATATACAAATCAAAAGGGTAATTCAAATTCAAATTTCCTTAAACAAGCTGATTCATTATATATCTCGTAATTTATTTATTTCTCAATAGCTTATAAAATTTGTAGTTTATAACTTTTCTTTCAATTCATAATTTACATATGTCAATTGCTCAGTTACTATATGGTAAAATTAGTCAAGTATTTTGAACATGGCAAGAAAGTAAAAAATTGTTTGTTACAAGTACAACCATCTAAGAAACTTCATGGTTAGGTACATTTTCTCTCTTTTTGTTTGTTGTTTACTTGCTTTTCTGCACGTTCTTCCTTTTTGCTTTATGTTTATTCTTCACGCTTCGTTTTATTTATTTGCTAGTCTCTACTGAATGCTTTCTTTAAGAACAAAGGGGTTTGCCGAGGGGAAAAAGGGTAAAGAACAAAAAGCACGAACATAATAAACCAAAATGATATTTTTGTGATTCAAATATTTGGTTGATAAGTTTCTAAATGATTCTTGATTCTTTATACTAAAATTTACTATATTAATTCAATATAAACAAAACTGAAAAAGAAATACATTATTCGGTTATAAAACATATCTAGATAGACAGCATGTTTAACATGTCTTTTATTCTTGTAACGTCATCTCGAGTACACACTATTATAATGACCCACTCTAATTACATATCACCCCTTAGTTCTTATTATGGTAATTGTACCCTTCCCTAATGTGTGTATCTTGGTGAAAGCAACCACGATTTTGCCTGAGAGACCTGGTCCATTAGCAGAGAGACACGGACGGCAAGCAAAGGCTCCAACGGGATGCCGAACTGGCCGAGCCGACGGCATGAGAATCCTCTTGTTTATGTCATTTAGGGTTACATCTTCTTCTCGACCACCTGGTTTCACCACTCCAAATGGATACACCACTCTCTTCTTCTTGTCATAGTGATTTTTCTCTGTAACACATGTGTTAGATTAGTATATATATATACAAAAAGATTAACACAAAAATATTCTAGTATTAATGTAGACAACGAAATATAAAGCATGCTTACTTGAAGTGGATGTAGATGGCTCGAAAGAGTGTTTCAAATGATTTGAAGCCTCTGAACAAATATTGATGGATGGATTTGGAGATTCGTCTGCTCAATATATAAGAAATTTTTATTCATGAAGATTATGAAATATCACTAATATAGTAATATTAATATTAAATATATATATATATATATTATATCGGTGACAATAATAAAGACGTAGGTCTCACCTGCAAACTGACTACTCGTGCAACTATAAGTCTCAGACATGCCCCAATGATTCTGCGCAATTATATTCCAATAAAACGTTTAAGAAAATTATTGAACAATTATGTAAAGACTAATTAAAAAAAACAGAATAATTATGTAAACCAGATGATGGTAAAGGTGGTTAGTTGGTTTGTCCTCAGCGTTGAACGAAAGACGTCTTCGTTTGCTTTTCCCACTGAATTCGATGAGTGCGTCTTCGAGGTAGCCGGAGGAGACGTCGCCGATAATATCCTCCGCCGGCGAATGTACTATATGCTCCGGTGATTCATCAATGTGGCCACATGAATCTACAAGTATATTGCACGGCCAAATATCACGTATCCTTATATGGATCCCTTGAATTACTAGTACAAATATATTCACCTTTCAACAAAAGAATACACTATCTTCATACCCAAAAATAAAGAATGCATCATTGGCTGCATGAATCATGTCTATAAAAATGCATGTATATATATATTTGTGTGTGTGTGTGTGTTTGAATATACCTAAACTGAAGTTTTGGTTGAAGAATGATCCAAGGTTATGGAGATCCCATGTGGGGAGAGAGTAGAAAAGCTCACTCATTGTTTTTTTTTAAATGAAATATTGTTGATTGATTGTGAGTATGTTGAATTAAGGGGATATCATGTGGCTGCCTATTTATCTTGGTGGGTTGTGAATAAAAAAGGTTAAAATTAAATATAAAATGAATAAAACGACGTGGTGGAAAAAGAGAGAGAGATAAAAAGTAAAAGCACTGAGGAAATTTAGAAGATATCAAATTTAGTACTCAACACGGTCAACTCTAAAGAAAAGACAAATAACAATGATGGTTGGATGGTGTGTGTCCATGAAATTATCATTTTGATTATACTGTTTTTTACTAACCGCATTGTTTTCAGAAATTTGATTTTAAATATGATTTACATTTACATACTCGTCGAATACAAATTTACAATAATCAAAATCAACAAGAAAAAAACGTGTTGAAAAATGAAATCTGCTTCACTTAACGAGTCTACCACTTCATTTTGTAATTGAAGTTAAATCCCACAGTTAGAGTTATGGGGTAGTAGTAATGGTTGTGTTACGTGTTGATCAGTTATCACTGTTATATATGTGTGTTCTTCAGGCTAAACTCATTCATTGTTATAAAACCGAATAATATAAAATCATTACGTAGACTACAAAACCAAAATATTGCAGTATTGCATATATGCATACTGAAAACAACTAGTCAAGTAAGTGTGCTTACAGGTGTATAATTTGTAGAGACTGATTATTTGGTCCAAAAGTATATGTTTACATAGAGTGAATACCACAATGTGGTAATCATGGTACGTATTTACCTTTCCTTACAATATGTATACTAAATTTAAGTCAGATTAAATTGACACAATTAGGGACTGTCCTGAGATTAAGAGAGTTCTAAACAATTTACAAAGATTTAAAAAAAAAGAAAAAATCAAAATTTTGAGAACTTTTTTCAATATAAAACTTTTAGAAAATTTTAAGAATTCTAATCCAATGTTTCATTTCGTTTCGTTGAAGACCACAGTGGACACAATGGTAACGCTTATATAAATTACAATATTTTTCAGAGATTAGCATGTTGTAAAATCTTTGTCCAATATATAAAATTGCATAGAATAATTAAAGCTATAATTTATATGATTACATAGTGTACAAAGACAAAACTATATTTCAATGAGAAATAAAATGACATTGACCAATGTATAAAACAAAAATGGAAAACGATGGACATTAACGTTTTGAAAATTTAGTGGGGTTAGGTAAATGGGGGACTGAATAATGGCTAAAGGTGATAACATCATGATGTCTATGTTCTATTGCTGCTCGTGCATGCTACTCATGGAAGACAGAGAACGATGATCTATAACTTGATTTTTAGTTCTGTTACGTACTAGATTATTAGTACGATAAACAAAGCAATGAGAAGCTATTTTGGTTTTGGTTTATAAATTAATTGTACACATACAATGAAATATCATCAATAATATTTATGATGGATTCAGAATGCGAAAGCTACTTATCACTAGATGAAATATTGTCCTTGAACTCGGCTTTTAAGTTTGAATAGACTAACTAAATTTGTAACATGGTAAAATCAAAGATAGTGGATTCGACAATGTCATAAAACGTACGTAAGAAATTAAAAAGGATCAAACATTTATCAAGGTTATATATACCCCCTTATATAAATAACTTTGTTTCAAAATAACATATTTGAATGAATGTGTGTTATGTGCAATGTTCACATTTTAAAGAAATCATCAATGTAAATACAATTATGAGAAGTCTTATAATATCAAATTGTTTATGTAATTCATATCAGACCTCATGGCTTCTATTTATACATATAAGGTTTTCTTAATACTATCAACAAGAGGAGTTTGCAATAATGGAAATATTCTAAATAGATAAACACACACTAGTTAGGATATATACAAAATATGTATAATATTTCTTAATACTCTCCTTTAAGTCTTCAAGTTCAAATCGGTCGTTCGTCACCAATATCATCAAAATCATCAGAATGATTCATATCGTGATGTCGGTTCGGTTTCATCGCTTCGTTGGGTCGTCGGTTCAGTTTCTTCGAATTCAATTTTGTCAAGTTCGTTTTCGCTAGGTTCACTTTTATTAGTCGAGGTCGTTGTCACTTTGTTGATAAAAGAGAGAAGTCGTAGGTCGAAATCGTTCATCGAGTCGTGTTTGTTGTTGCTATAGTTCATGCCATTGTCGAGAGTTTCGAGTTCGAAGGTCAAAGAGTCGAGTTGTGAGTCGAGTTGCTGCCGAGATCGGAAAGTCATAGTTAATGTCGAGTCGAGAGTTTCAGTTTCAAGAAGTCAATGGTCGTGAGTTCGCAAATCATTCTTCACGTTATCATCGGATCGTCGTCTCTGTCTTCTTCAATTGTCATCACCATGACCAAAATCTTCTAACCACAATAAACAAAAGTGCTAGTTTTGGTCGGAAAAAAAACAGTGTTAAATTTTCAGTGTCGTGACTCTGATACTATGAGAAGTCTTATAATATCAAATCGTTTTTGTTATTCATATCAGACCTCATGGCCTCTATTTATACATATAAAGGTTTCTTAACTATCGACAAGAAGAGTTTGCAATAATCAAAATATTCTAAATAGATAAACACACACTAATTGGGATATATACCAATATGCATAATATTCCGTAATAAATTACAAAAGCCTTCGGTCAAAGAAAAATACAATAACAAGCCATTAATATATAAATGTACCAAGTGATCGATGAAGTAAAGATAACCAACGAGGTTGGGTCAGTGGTTCTGGTTGCGGACGGTCCTAGAAAACTTCAGTTCGGTGTCCCAGCGACTGAGGGACTGACTGGACCTAAGACCCGGGAACCTCCTGCTTAGCAAAAAAAAAGAAAAAGTAAAGAAAGATGATTTAACAAGATCATTCATGCCAGTTTAAAAAAAAAAAAAAAAAAATCATGCATGCCGAGTTGTTCACCCAAAAAGATACTCATGAGAGAATTTCAAATTTGCAGCTTTAACTTTGTATGATTGTATATATATTCTTCAAAATAATTTTTGCTTTCAGATTTGGGGAACAACCTGTTCTTCTATTATTAGGTACTTTTATAAGGTTTTTATTTTTATTTTCATTTCTTCCACATCGTGGGGTCATGTCATACCTATCACGGTTACTCCATCATCACAAACCTTTATTACAATATTTTTGTTATTTTTTAACTTTTACACGTTTAAAGTAAGGTTATTAGCGGAATATAAAAAATTATTTATTAATTTTTAACTAAAAATGTTAAAAATAGATTCTTAAATATTTTATTTAAAAATTAATTTTTATTTTTTTAGTTAAAAATTAATAAATAATTTTTTATATTCCGCTGAAAACGCTATCCTAAGAATTAATCATGTTCTAAGTTATTTACTTTGACAGTTGTTAACAAATTAATAATCGCTTTTATTTTACCTATTTTTTAATCGACAAAGGAAAAATATATGTCTTTTGTCTCGATAGCAATGCATACAGCCGGCAAATGAATTTTCAGTGGGCCCGAAGTATGCATGCCGGGGGGCCCATTAGGAAAATTAGAAAGATTGCAATCGTATCATATGTGGGGCCTTTTCTTTAAATTTCGACTTTGAATTGTCTAACCAACGCACTTTGAGGTCTGAGACCTTCTACAAATTACGATAACTCCACTCAAACATACATTAGTCAAATTAGATTATTGCATTTTTTTTCCTTTTCTTGAGAGTGATCCATAAAACAAAGGATGTGTGTTTATAAGATCATAACTTGTGCTGATTTCTCTTGTTCAATTATGTTTTTAGGTAACGCTACCTTTTATGTTTTTGTTTTTCTGTTTGTATGGAAGTCTAGAACAATACAAAACATGCACAACCAGTCTACCACATAGTTGAACGTCGCACTCGCAGCCTTCAAATGTTTAGACCCAATAAAACTCAATTGATTCAACCATTTACTCTTGTCTACTTAATTGTATAATGTTAGAAATAGTTAAGTTTTGTAAAACCGGGAACATAGCATCGAAAATACTACAATATATAATATACAATTCCAAACGATATGATTGATCCATGATATAAACCACTTTTGTTATGTATGGGTCCGAGTTGATTTTCAAAATCTGTTGTTGTAGAATCCTGAGATTTTGATTATATATCAATACGTTGTTTAAACATAAACTTTAGTGGGGATAGATTCCAACCAAGGGTTTTTACATTATGATACAATTAATAAGTATACAATAATAGAATAGGCTGGACTGGATATATATATAATTTGGTAAGAAAATTAAAGGAAACTCGATTTTTCCCTTAGAAAAAAGCTTGTCGACTAGATTTTTCTTTTTCTTTTTAACTAAGAGATATGGATGAGTATTCAGATACTCATTTAGATTCAGATCGAATATTTTAAATTTTTGGTGTATAAGTATATAATTTGTTCAGAAATATTTATACTTTGAGCTTGGTTTGAATATTTATAGTTTGGACATGGTTTAGTTATTTTAAATTACTTAAAAGAAGATTTAAATGAACATAGTTCATGAATCAAAACAAAAAATCTAAATCAAATAGTAACATGTATGTTGTAAGATAAAATAATATAATATTAATCAAATAATAAGACAGTGGAACATCAAATACTCAAAGATGAAAAGTGTATTCTCCAGTAAAATTGAAAAGTGTAGAAACATTAAAGATAAAAACATTAATTTGTAGACAGACACAAGATTAAATTTAATATTAATTATAAAGAGGAAATGAATGAATTTAAACTATTATGGATTTATGCTTACAATATATATATATTTGAATATTCTAAGTACTCATTCGGATGGAGAAATCGTCTCTATTGCCCTCGGATGAAAAGTTTAAAGCTAAAATGTCTCCACTTTTTTCTTCTAATTTTATATATTAAACGAAAAATCATAAAATTAAACTCGAAACGTCAATATTTTTTATTTGATTTATAGAATTTGATAAAAATATTTCAAAAATCAAAAAACAGTTTTTTCATATTTTTCCGAAAATCATCAAAATATGATTAAAAATGATTTTAAAATATTTTTTTTCGAATTTGAAATATATAGAATTTAAATATTTACCCATGGGTTCACTGATCCATAAGGGGAGGGTTTGGGTTTAGTTTTGATCGCTTTGGAATGATTTATTTGGGGTTTTCATTAAATGGAGAAGAGTATAAAGATTAGTGGAGGGTATAAGAGTTTTAAATTTTTTACCCGAGGACATTAGAGATGATGGGTCATTCGGATGTCGCGTATTACCTAACTGGATTCGAATATTCATTTTCCTCTAACTCAGTACCTATTCAACTAGTTTTATAGATTATATTAAATTCGAGTCTGGATTTTTCAGATCAAATTTTCGTTCAGATTCAATTTTAGATATCAGATAAAATGACCATGCCTACTAAGAGACTCGATATTTCCCTTATGTCTTTTTTTTTTTAACTAGCCGAGTATATATTTCCCTTCTCACGACAACAAAACAAAATACATATCCCTCTTTCTGATTGAAGAAAAAAAAACAATCGTAATTCAATAGCCCACTGGGCTGAAAACGATAATTCCCGCTTCGTTTAAAAAACCCAAAACCTCAAAATCCAAATTTCTAATAATAGAAAGAAAAGGCATTTCAATAAGCCCTAGGAAGGAAGGAAGCAAATCTCGTTTAGTGTGGTCTCTGTATGTCACTGCTCTTCCTCAGGAGAGCCAAGCCGTTATTTATATCTCCTTCTCGTTATCACTCCTCCACCTTCTTCTTCTCCTCATCTCCGTCGCCTACCAATATACTCCGTCGCTCCTTTCACCGTTCCGCAACAATGGTACGGATGACGTTTTAATCGCCTGATTTTTCGAAATGTTTATAAGAACTCTGAGAATCCAATTTGTTTTTTTTTTTTTTGGAATTCGCAGTCTGAAGCAGAGAAGAAGATCCTCACAGAAGAGGAGCTTGAGCGCAAGAAGAAGAAAGATGACAAGGTTTGACTAATCCTCATAAAGTTAGAATAATACTCTCGTAGAGATTGGATGGTGATTCAGTGTTCTCACAGGGGCAACTATGGCTTGATCATTCGAAAAAAGAAATTTGATGAGAGCATAGATAGATAGATAGATCAACCATATTTGCTATATGAGAATCAGAAATGCTATACAATAATAGTCTAAGTACTTACCACTAATGTTTATGTTTCTTTTGTTATTCTCAAGGTTCTAAAATCGGCCTAGGCGGCAACTCGGTACTATCTGAAACGATTTTCCTAAAATCCGATTTATACAAAATCGATTTACACTATTTGAAATCGGTTAAAATCGATCTAAATATGTTAATTTAAGCAATAATGCTAGCATAGATCCACAAGCTTGTCTAATTTCTTTTATTTTGCATATATAATCTTGATAACTTATCACAATAATTCTATGTTTTTATTTAAAAACTAAAAAATTTCATATAAATGTCATATATATAAAATAAATCAATAATTAGTTAACGCCTAGAGCCCCCCGAATAATCTGCCTAGTCTCTATTCCTCTATAAAGCGCCTAGTTAGCGCCTAGCGATTTTTTGAACATTGGTTATTCTTACTTTTGAATACAGAGCCTTACTTTAAAAACATTTTATAGGCTAAGGAAAAGGAGTTGAAGAAGTTAAAAGCTTTGGAGAAAGCGAAGCTTGCAGAACTGAAGGTAGTTTCTGATGAACTCTAGTTATGCATCTTGGGTGAAAGCCACATCCTTAGTTTTTTTTTAAAAACATGGTGTAGGCAAAACAGGCGAAAGATGGAACCAGTGCACCTAAAAAGAGCACGAAGAAGAGTTCCAAACGAGACGCATCAGATGAGAATCCTGCGGATTTTGTGGACCCTGAAACTCCTCTTGGTGAGAAGAAAAGGCTCTCATCTCAGATGGCTAAACAATACAGTCCTGCTGCTGTAGAGAAATCGTAAGTGTGTTGAGATTTGAGGCGTGGTGTTCATTTTCATCCTGTAAATATTTCTCTACATAATCTATGTGTTTCTCTGTGATTTGGTCAGATGGTATGCTTGGTGGGAGAAATCTGAACTTTTTAAGGCCGATGCTAAGAGTTCCAAGCCACCCTTTGTTATTGTAAGACCTTCCAGGATTCTTGAATTCATGTTCATCCTGGATTAGTTAGAGCTTTTTTTAATTGTCTTCTCACATTATTCGCCCAACGAAATTCAGCTGAGAAAATCTTGAGCATTTGAAATGATTAAATATAAGTTTGAATTTTGTAAGTGTTTCCTTGAATCCTATAACACTGATTCTGCAGGTTCTTCCTCCGCCAAATGTGACTGGAGCCTTGCATATTGGCCATGCCCTAACATCTGCAATTGAGGTTTCATTACCACTAATATGTTGGTGCTATTTCTGTCTGTTGCTTCTCCTGTGGATCAGTGGCTTGAAATTTTCTGTTCCAGGATACGATTATTCGTTGGAAGAGAATGTCTGGGTATAATGCTCTGTGGGTGCCCGGGATGGACCATGCTGGTATAGCTACACAGGTTCGCCATTGAAATCGTTGTTCTCTCCCTATCTCATGTCCCGCATTATTGTAAATTCACCTATAGAGTTACACTCTATTTTTGGCCTGGTTGTAGAATATTTTTATGTTAATTTTACGCATTGTTTTATGTTATTTATTTGAATGTAAATTCTAGGTTGTGGTTGAAAAGAAGCTCATGCGTGAAAGAGGATTGACTAGGCATGACGTTGGCCGGGAAGAATTCGTAAATGAAGTAAGTTGAAAATAAAAATACGCTCATGAATCATTTTCCATTTTGCATTGTTTAATTCTTTTTGGTTCACTTATGATCATGGAAAAGGTGTGGAAGTGGAAGAACCAACATGGTGGCACGATTTTGACACAGCTTCGGCGTCTAGGAGCTTCTCTTGATTGGTCTCGTGAGGTAAAATTCAATGATCCGACCTTTCTTGGACAAATGTTAGGGAAAATTGGCAATATTTATTTTATTTCGCTAGTAGGTGAACTTAAATGCAGCTTTTAGTCACCTGGGTCTCTGCCTATTTATCTAACATATTTGTTTGCCTGTATTTTGTAGTGTTTTACAATGGACGAGCAAAGATCAAAAGCTGTCACTGAGGGCTTTGTACGGTTATACAAGGAAGGGCTTATCTACAGGTATGTAAAAACCCTTAGAAACAGGAATATACAAAAAACAGGAAATGTGCTCTTTTACCTTTGCAGTTAACCTGTTGAAAGACAGCACAATTAAGTGAAACGTTTATTATCACTTGCGCAGGGACATTCGGCTTGTTAACTGGGATTGTGTTTTGAGAACAGCCGTATCTGACGTTGAGGTAAGTCAACAATTGTTAGAGTATGATTATTGGATGGCTTCCTTTTTATGCGGAGTGTGTCTTTGTAGGTGGAGCATATCGATATCAAAGAAAAAACGCTACTAAATGTTCCTGGCTATGATAAGCCAGTAGAATTTGGTCTTCTTACGTCATTTGCTTACCCTCTGGAGGGAGGCTTGGGAGAGGTTGTTGTTGCCACTACAAGGGTGGAAACAATGCTTGGGGATACAGCCATTGCTATTCATCCTGATGATGCAAGATACAAACATCTTCATGGGAAATTTGCTGTGCACCCATTTAATGGACGGAAAATACCAATTATCTGTGATGGAATACTTGTTGATCCAAACTTTGGTACTGGCTGTGTTAAGGTACATGCTCTTATATATTTGGATATGTTTCTTTCTTCCCCTATTAGTTGTTTTTTCTTGCATCAAAGTATTTTTATTCTTCTTTTGTAGATTACTCCTGCCCATGACCCCAATGATTGTGAGGTTGGGAAGCGTCACAATCTTGAATTTATAAACATACTAACTGATGATGGAAAAATCAACACAAATGGCGGGTCTGACTTCACAGTGATGCCACGCTTTGCAGCACGTGAGGCAGTTCTTGAAGCTCTGAAGAAGAAGGTAATTCACTAATACTTCACGTAACATATCATATCAACTTGATTAATTGTTCGTTTGAGAAGATATTGTTTGTACAGAGATGCACCTTAACTGTTTCGTTAATATATATATGTCTCAGGGGCTGTACAGAGGTGCCCAAAACAATGAAATGAGGCTTGGACTTTGCCAAAGAACCGGTGATGTTATTGAGCCTATGATTAAACCTCAATGGTACGTCAATTGCAGCATGATTGGAAAGGAGGCTCTCGATGTTGCTATCAATGATGAGAACAAGAAGCTCGAGTTTATACCGAAGCAGTACACTGCTGAATGGAGAAGGTTGCTTTCATTTGACATTTACTCTATAGTTCTATTATTACCCCATCTATTAACAATCACAATGGACCTTAACAGATGGCTGGAGAACATACGTGACTGGTGTATTTCAAGACAGCTTTGGTGGGGCCACCGGATTCCAGCATGGTACACCACTCTAGAGGAAGATGAGCGCAAGGAGATAGGTGCATACAATGACCATTGGGTTGTTGCTAGAACCGAGGAAGAAGCTCGTAAAGAGGCTACTGAAAAATTTTCTGGGAAGAAGTTTGAACTGACGCAAGATCATGATGTACTTGATACGTGGTTTTCTTCTGGGCTATTTCCATTATCTGTTCTGGGATGGCCCGATGAAACTGAAGACTTCAAAGCTTTCTATCCAACATCTGTCCTAGAAACTGGCCATGATATTCTCTTTTTTTGGGTTGCTCGTATGGTTATGATGGGAATGAAACTAGGTGGTGATGTTCCATTCAGTAAGGTACGTAAATTTTTAGTTAAACATGGATCTTATTCTTACCCTTCTTAGGCTCTTAGCAATCCTTTTAGATGGCATTTCTTATCTTGTGACTGTCCGTGTATGCCGTTTGTTGTCATTGCTGTAGGTTTATTTCCATCCTATGATACGTGATGCACATGGGCGTAAGATGTCAAAATCTCTTGGAAATGTCATTGATCCGCTTGAAGTAATAAACGGGGTGACTCTTGATGCTCTTCATAAAAGATTAGAAGAGGGTAACTTGGATCCAAAAGAGCTGGTTGTTGCTAAAGAAGGACAAGTAAAGGACTTTCCAAATGGTATTTCTGAATGTGGTGCCGACGCTCTTCGCTTTGCACTCGTTTCTTACACTGCTCAGGTACTATCCATTGCTCACAACCTCACAACCTCTTATTTTCTCCTTCAAGTTTATATGTTCTTGCAAACTAATAAAATTTTTGCTCTAATCTTCTTGTTTTTAGTCTGACAAAATAAACTTGGACATCCTCCGAGTTGTTGGTTACCGTCAATGGTGTAATAAGCTGTGGAACGCTGTCAGATTTGCAATGATGAGGCTTGGCGATGATTACTCCCCTCCACTGACTTTAAACCCTGCACCGATGCCATTCAGCTGCCAGTGGATTCTCTCTGTACTAAACAAGGCAATAACAAAGACAGTGGAGTCACTGAATGCATTTGAGTTCTCAGATGCAGCCAACACAGTATATGCATGGTGGCAATATCAGTTTTGTGATGTGTACATTGAAGCTATCAAGCCTTATTTTGCTGGTGACAACCCAGCGTTTGCTTCAGAGAGGGCTCATGCACAACATGCTCTCTGGGTATCTTTGGAGACTGGTTTAAGACTGCTTCACCCTCTTATGCCCTTTGTTACTGAAGAGCTGTGGCAACGGCTGCCTTCACCCAAAAACACTGAGAGGAAGGCTTCTATTATGATATGTGACTACCCATCTGCGATAGAGGTCAGTTAGATTTTCAAAGTGACTCGTCTGTCATAGTCTCTAACTCTCTTTTCCTGTTGGTGTTCTGAGCCCAGAATTGGACTAATGAAAAAGTGGAGAGTGAAATGGAAACCGTTCTAGCGAGCGTGAAGTGCCTGAGAGCACTCCGGGCTGGTTTGCTGGAGAAACAGAAGAATGAAAGGTCTGAAATGAACATTTCCAGACATTTTTATAACCATCCTGCATTTTTGAATAAATGGTCATTTTGTGTACATTTATCTCAGGTTACCTGCTTTTGCTTTGTGTGAAAACAACTTAACATCTGAGATTGTAAAATCTCACGAGTTGGAGATCAGAACCCTTGCAAATCTATCGTCCTTAGAGGTAAACCAGCGCCACCTTTGGTTTCTTTCGCATGGTTTTTCTACTATTTCCATATCCTTCTTTGAGTGTGTATGGGGATTTGGTATAGGTTCTGTTAAAGGGAGAACACGCAGCCCCACCTGGATCTGCAGTTGAGACAGTGAACGAGAACCTCAAGGTATATCTCAAAGTTAACAGAGCCATTAACACAGAAGCTGAACAAGAAAAGATCAGAAACAAGATTGACGAACTACAAAAGTAAGCCCCCTTATACCCATAACTGAAACAAAACAAACTGTTTGAAAGTAACTCCTCTTTTTGACATTTGGTTTTCTTGTTTCATCAGACAAAAGGAGAAGTTGCAGAAGGTAATGAGCGCGTCTGGGTACGAAGAGAAGGTCCCTGCGAATATAAAAGAAGACAACGCGACAAAGCTTGCTAAGATTCTCCAAGAGTTCGATTTCTTTGAGAAGGAAAGTGCTCGTCTGGTTGCAGAGACAGGAAATGAACAAATGGAGCAGAAGAAGTGAGAGATTAAATCACATGTTCTGTTCAGCATGGGACAAAAACATATGAAATTCATTTTTAGGTTTGACAAACAACGCTTAAGTCATCGTGATACGGTTTTTGACTGTTACATGTCTTTAAAACAAGGAAAAATTGATTAGTTGTGGACAGACCAGTCAAGAGACCATTTGTTTTGGTAAAATTTTCAGTATCCACTTGAATTGTTATTATAAGTCGTGATTAGGCTCAATTTGGGAGGCTAGTGAAGGAAATAGTTGTAATTAGAAAAGTTATTGGTCATATGTGAAGAAAACATAACATATGGGTCAATAATAACTGACGAAGAAGAGATAGAGAATCGAGCACGTGGCTTGCATGCCATGACAATGTTTTGTAACGGACCCTTTAAAACTGAGATTACATGGTGAATTTTGAACATGCTCGAAGCGTGACTGATCAAAGGAGCTTTCTCTGAAGAAACTATGGGTTATGTTGCAGAAGAGCAGTTACTCATCGAACAAGGTTTAATACAGGTGCACTCGACATTCATCATGATAAGACAACTAAGGATACAAACATCAGTTTCATCTGCTAAACAAGTTTCTAAATTTCTCAGGAGGAACTGAAACTATATGCTGAAGATGGTTCAGTCGACATCAATGGAAACCCACCACTAAAGAACCAAACCGGAAACTGGAAAGCTTGTCCGTTTATTCTAGGTGAATACATCTTCTTGACTTTGTTTTCATTGTCTTGAAGTGTTTTGAGAGACTAATCTCTTTTAAAAAAACTGTGCAGGGAATGAATGTTGTGAGAGGTTGGCTTACTACGGAATTGCTATCAATCTCATTACTTATCTAACCACTAAACTACACCAAGGAAGCGTTTCCGCTGCTAGAAACGTCACGACATGGCAAGGGACTTGTTGTATCACTCCGCTCATTGGAGCCGTCTTAGGCGATGGTTATTTGGGTCGATACTGGACCATTGCTTGCTTCTCCTCCATTTATTTCATCGTAAGTTTTATCTATACTATGTTTGGACCAGTCTTTTTTTTTGGAGTGCTTGTATGTTGAATGCTGTGTTTTTACGAAGAAATATTCCCAAATAGCATTAAATTATGCTTTTATGACAAATTAGCATATAAAAGTTTTTTTTTCTGAAATAGCATAATTAAAAGTTAAAAATACATTTTTATTTTGTATAGTGGTTTGGATTTATTCATTATTCATTATGGTTTAGTGTTAAAGGGGTGAGGTAAGATTAGGTTCAAGAATTAAAATAATTTAATGTACTTTAATGTAGAAATTCATATAGTATTTACTAATCAATGTAAAATATACTGATTTTTAAAATTTAACATATAATGTTTAATTAGTATTTACAAATCTTGAGGTTTTACTTTGGATTTGAGTCTTTCTATTTTAACAAAAAAATCCATACAAATCCATTCAAATCTATTATAAAATCAAATTCATTCGTAAATCGGAATGATTGAATAATAGCTAATTTAAATTAGAATTTATAAATCATAAAACCAATAACACATATGAATTTTAAAATTATACAACCAATAGCATTTGATTTAATTTGGATTTACATTAAAATACATAACCAATAATCCCCACTTAGTGTTTGTTTTTTGGGGTCAAACTAGTGTTATTTTAAGAATTTTTATCATTAGATGTTATTTTCGTGATAAACTTTTTAAAGTTACTATTTTGGAGAATTGTCATTCTTTATTGATGTTCAGGGAATGTCTGCTCTAACTCTCTCTGCTACGGTTCCATATCTGAAACCCGCTGACTGCGTTGGAGACTCATGCCCATCACCAACCACAACTCAGTACATAACATTCTTTCTCGGGCTTTACCTTATAGCCCTAGGCACTGGTGGAATCAAACCGTGCGTTGCATCCTTTGGTGCAGACCAGTTTGACGACAAGGACTCGAGTGAACGTGTGAGAAAGTCTTCTTTCTTCAACTGGTTTTACTTCTGCATCAATATCGGGTCGTTTGGATCGTCTGGTCTAGTGTTGGTTCAGGAGAATATCGGTTGGGGATTAGGGTTCGGGATACCAACTGTGTTCATGGGATTAGCTATCGTTTGTTTCTTCTTTGGCACGCCACTTTATAGGTTTCAGAAACCTAAAGGTAGTCCCATCACACGTATTTGCCAAGTCCTTGTCGCTTCGTTCCGTAAGATGAATCTCAAGGTTCCTGAAGACGCCACACTTTTGTATGAAACTGAAACACAAGACCAGAGATATGTGGTCGTCCAAAGTAGTAAACTCGAGCATACAGATGATTACAAGTAATCCTTTCTCTTATCATTATATCTTTGATGTTCATGATTTTTTTTATTATTCAAATGATATTTGAAGTAATTTCTATTAAAATGGAATTTTTTTGAATATTCAATCATGAATTTAAAATTTATTACTTAAATTTATGATTTTAAAATATATTTTAAAATCTACTGTTATTAAAAACATTTGAATAGTAGATTTTAGAGATTTTTAGTGATTTGAAATTGTTTTCGGTATAGTTTATCAGCTAAAATATCAAAAATTTAAATTTCAAAGTTTAATATGAGACTCTAAAGTGTTTTACATTCATAATTCATCTAAAATCATTTGAAACTCAATAAAAATAAAATTATTTCAAATTTTCTTAAAGTATTATATTGAATACAGTCTCAGTTTGATATGAGAACATGTTTGAAATACCATTTTCAAAAATACATTTAATAAAAAATACTCTAAATTTTGAGTTTAGTGTTTAGTGATTCTTATTTAAGCTTTAGTATTTAGGGGTGCAGTTGTTTTATAAATATTTTTTAAACATTTATAAATGATTTAAGAGTTTAATAAAATGGTTATTTCAGACATGGTTGAATTAAATTTGGGGCAAAATTAGACTTTCCCGTTTGATATTCAATTTGGTTAATACAGTTTGATAAAAATATATTTGCATGTTAATGCAGGTACCTTGACAAAGCTGCTGTTCTATCAGCACAAGAATCGAACTCTGGTGAGCTATTCAATCCTTGGAGTCTATGCACCGTTACGCAGGTCGAAGAACTCAAGATTCTGATACGAATGTTCCCAATATGGGCTTCAGGTATCATCTTCGCATCTCTCCACGCTCAAGTATCCACAATGTTTGTCCAACAAGGAAGAGCCATGAACTGCAACATCGGCTCTTTCAAGATTCCACCAGCGACAGTCGGGGTCTTCGACTGCATCACCGTCCTATTTTGGGTTCCTTTCTACGACCGGTTCAACGTCCCGCTCGCGAAACTTATTACAAGAACCGACAATGGGTTCACTGTGCTTCAAAGAATGGGAATAGGACTTGTTATTTCGATCTTTTGTATTGCATCAGCAGCCATCGTTGAGAAGGTAAGGCTCGGGGTGGTGATGGAAGCAGGAACAGCTGTTTCTTTAACTGTGTTTTGGCAGGTTCCTCAGATTTTTATACTCGGTGGAGCTGAGGTTTTCTACTGTGTTGGACAGCTTGAGTTTTTCTATGGTCAGTCACCAGAGTCGATGAGGAGTTTGTGTTGTGCATTGGGACTGTTGGCTAATGCGTTTGGGAGTTACCTGAGCTCGTTGTTGCTCACTGTTGTGACGTACCTCACGACCAAGGACGGTGGAGATGGGTGGATTACGGATGATCTCAATGAAGGACATCTTGATTATTTTTTCTGGTTATTGGCCGGTTTAAGCATTTTGAATGCGGCGGTTTATGTTTTCTCTGCTGTTAATTACAAACAGAAGAAGGGCTTTTGAACATGTAACTTTTATTCAAGTTCTTTTGTTGTTGTCTAATCAGAGTACAAAGCCATCAAACTCTATCTCTAGAAAATCGTCAAATTCACCTGTTGTTTTATAAAGTTTTATGAAAGAACGGTTATCAAACCGACCGAAAACTAAATGATTCAAACCGAAAAATGAACCAAACCGAACTTAAATGAATCAAACCGAAAAGAACCGAATGTTAGCAATGTTTTCATACAATTTTGCTTTCTTTTCTTCTTTTTCTCAAACATTTGATCTGATTTCAATAACTTGAATAAGTTTTACTGGACCCACAACTACTTTTTTTTTTTTTTAAACTTTGGAGATATCCCAGTCTTCGGCCGGACTAATCCCCAAAAGGATGGTGAGTTCCGCGGATAGAACCTCATGCCAGGTATCCAAATGAGCATAAAATAACCCATATCCGCGTTCCCGGAGAATCGAATCCAGGTAACCGTACCTATAGCTGCACACAACTACTTTGCGGCAGCTTTTTCATTTCCTCAAGTGTTTATCTAACATTTGGTATCGGTTTCATTCTTTGATGTAATGATGTTCACTCTGATAACTCTTAACATAAGTCTTAGTGCCCATTATACTTCATTGCCGCTTTCCCCTGGAACATTAGGTAAGTGTCTGATTTTCTCTTTGGTGAGATAATTTGTTAGGTATATAAGGTTATTGTTATTAGGTTGGCAAGGAGTCCAAATTTGCTATGTATATTAACTCGTGATATATATACTCTCTCCGTTTCATTTTAAATATCGTTTTAGTTTTGTACATACAGATTTAAATTTAGTAAATTTTGCATTAAAAATCGAAGAAAACACTTATTTTATGACGATTTTTTTCTATACAATGACATAATATGAAACGGATTGAGTACTCTCATACCCTTTATCTTGATTTGTTATGCAAATTCCTATATCTGTATATAGTTAATGATGTGCATTCCAAGAAAAAAATATAGAACAAGAGCACATATATACTCTCATATCGGTCACATACAAAAGAAGTTCTGGCTTTGGACTTCAAATATTTAAAAACAAATTTACTTTGTTATTCTATTTGTCTATATTTCAAAGAAAATAATGAATCGGCACATGATGTAAGTTGTGTGCAGGGACTCCATAAACACTAGACCGGCCGGCCCTGAATACTGCATTTAGATATCATATGAGATTTTTCAAAAAATGCAATTATGGATAAGAGAATTTACAAAGCTTTTAAAGGGAGAATTATTCTCTTTGTGTCCCTCTCCTTCTCCTCACCTGCCATATTGCAATCTACACAATCAAACTTGTGTTATTCGTCAATCATCTCTATTGCTATGATTACAACCTTGTGTGCTGCCTCTACAAACCTAAACTTTCTCTTGAGTTTTTCAACATGTTATGATTTCCCTTTATTCGCGTTATAACTCATACTTTGGTATACATCAAATTCAAATGCATGTTCAATTTCTCCTTACAATGTTTTTAGTAGAGTGTTGAGTCTATTGTTCACACATTCTCTAACATGTGGATTTTAAACAACTTTAGAAGGACCTGTAAAAGAAAAGAAAAACACACTTCCATTGTTTTAAGGATATAACAAGCCAAGTAGGACTGAGCATTTTACCCGGACCCGAAAACGCGAACCGGAACCGATCTAAAAAAAACAATTCGAGTCGGGTACATGTAACGTCATTTTACCTCAATGGATCTTGTTGTGGAGGACCCGTGGGTCTTGAACCCGACCCGACCCGAACCCGAGACCCGATAGGGTACCCAAAATACCTAAAAATTTTAGTATATATTAAATATATATGGTATTTTGATATATTTTTGGTGTTAAAAATATTTTTTATAGTTTCGGGTTTAGTGTTTTTCGTATAGTTTTGGGTTTTATGTAAAATTTTAGATTAAAAAGAAAACTATAATTTAGTTAATAGAATAATTTTTGGGTATTTTTCATGCCTTCGGGTCAAAATTTAGGTAACATTTTAGATATTTTGGACATTTAAACTATTTTCAGATCTTTTTGTGTATTTGGGTATTTTTGGGGTCAGACCCGGTAGGACCCGACCCGAATTTGAACCGAAATTTTTTTAATTATCCTATTGGGTCCAATTATCTAAGACTCGAATTGACCTGAACCAAGCCTGAATCGACAAATTCTAACTACCGTATTATATCTAAATATCTAAGATCCGACAAGATCCGACAAGAACCCAACCCGAGGATCCGAATGCCCATTGCCTAAAGTCAAGGGTTGTTGGGTCCTTTTCTTTTTAACACCACTACGATTAAAAGTCGTTCCTGACTAGGAAGAGGGCAAGAGAGAGTGCAGACACAGAGAATATTTAGCTAAAGCTTCGGCCTGAACATTTAGGTGTCGGAATAAACTTAAAAACATAAGAAGCAGAGAGGAGCTCGATGTCCCTAACAATCTCGTAGAGATGTTGGTCCTTATTCCCACTAATTTTTAGTTATATACATCCACTACCATAAGTTTAATTGTTAAATCGTTTTAAGAAGAAGAGTTATGTGTGTTCCAAAAAAGACGAGTTATGTATTAAATATGTTATTTTGGTGACCCACCTGTTCTCAAATCGCACTTTTAAACTAACCATCTCCAGGTGTTTTTTTTCGAATTTTCATCGCTCGTGCATGTGATATATAGGACTATAGGAGAGATATTTAACACATTTACACTTACAAATTAAGATACGACACTTTCTACGACAAGACATTTTTGCTTCTTTTAAGACACTTTCTCTCCTCCAAGCTCTTATCCCGCATGACAAACCCCACTTACAAAATTAAAACCTACGTAATGTTTAATTAAATTACAAACTTACATTAACCACAAATCTATTTTTCTTTTTCTTGCCAAAACTATAAAATCACATTTTTCATCAAAATAACAAAATCATGTCTTTCATAAAATCATAAAATCACATTTTCTAATCAAAACCAGAAAATTACATTTTTCAGCCAAAACCAAAAATTATGTTTTCCATCAAAAATAAAAAATCATATTTATCTGTCAACCACAAAATTATGTTTTTTCTCCCAAAACCATAAAATTATGTTGGTAGTTAGACGGAAAAACATGATTACGCTTTTCACATATTTATATTTTTACAATCCACATGTACATCTTTGATTATGTACACTTATTCAACTCGTTTTATAAACTATTCTTTTGTATTACTTCCTCAAACTTGGAAACCTCATGTGTAGACATATGTGTGAATCATGTTGGGGTTAAACGTTCATTGCATTTCATCAATATACAAACATTATTTTTTTGAAAATAATACATAATATTATATCCATGTTGTAAGAAAATTTACAAAAGGTTTTTGTTTCCCACATGTAGACATCTCTTATTTTGATAAATATGGAAATTTATAAAGGTTCAGTGTACATATGTAAACCATAACTTGCTGAAAATTATTGTAGTTTTAACGAGAAAACGTAATTTTATAATTTTGATGGTTAAACATGATTTTACGGTTTTAGAAGAAAAACATGGTTTTGCGGTTTTAATGGAAAAACATGATTTTATGGTTTTGGTAAAAAAACTTAATTATGTAGTTTTAACCAGAAAACATAATTTTACGGTTTTGGTGGAAAAATATGATTATATTATTTAATAAAAAATGATTTTGTAGTTTTGGCGAAAAACATGATTTTTGGTTTTGGCGAAAAAATATGATTTTGCATGATTTGATGGAAAATATGATCTTGCAGTTTGATAAAAAACATGACTTCTAGATTTTAGCGGTAAGAGTGATTTTCTGATTTCAGCAAAAAAAAAAACATAATTTTATATTTTTGTGAAAATACTCAATTTTGATTCAACCACAAATTTCGCTCTTTTGATCGAAATCCAAATTTAACCTATGTGATTTTTTTTATACTTACAAAATAATAATAATAATAATAATAATAATAATAATAATAATAATAATAATAATAGTGGTTAAATCTAATAAGATGGTTCGGTGAGAAATTCTACCAACAAAATAGAATTTAGCTGTTATGATAATCCAAAACTTTTCAACAATATCCTATATTGTCAAGCTGTATGTATATATATCTACTCTATTAAAAGAAAAGTACAAAAAAATCTACTATTAAAAAGTCATAATTGAACCATTTCATTAGTATCTTAACAAATCAAATTAAATTGATATAATTATACATTTACATAAATGCAAGCCATATTCATATTCTTAGATAATCCCTATATTCTTGCTTTAGAAATATTTTGTAGCCGCGGTAAATGAAAAAGATATTTTCTATAATTTATGTGTGTTTTAAATTGGTGTAATAAATATATTTAAATTATTTACCGAAAATATATTCAAAGCAATAGTCACAAAATGATTAGTTACAAAAAAATTTAAAAGTTTGTTAACTTCTACGTTAATTTTTATTTTATTTTATTTATGGACCATTAACTATTTTAATTTTTACATTCATTTTTGATATTCATAAGCACTTGTTTGTTTGTTTTGTATTTAAGCTTATTTTTTTTTAAAAGTCTGTTTTTAATTTAAACACATCCAAAAATTCAAAATCATTTATTTTTGCATTTAGATTAAAAAATATTTAACTTAATTTAATACATTAATAAAATTTTGAAATTCACATTTTGTTACAAAAATATAAAGAAATTCATGAAGTGATAAAATTTTTTAGAACATACATAATTAAAAATACAGTTTTAAAACTATAAATGAATATGGTTAAAACATAATATAGCAAAAACATAAATTATCACTATAGTTTAAATTACATGTTATATAATAATATTTAATAACTAAATTAACTACAAATTTTTTATATTAATTAAAATTTCTTAATAAATTTTCTTTGAAAAAAACCTTGCATTTTTAGTAAAATTTAGAAAAACCCGTGCGAACGCATGGGTCCAAATCTAGTATATATACAAATGCACAGACACAAATATGTTCTAGTTGAAGAAATTTATTGAGTGATGGAATGTAGTAAAAGCCATGAATCATGGATCTGCGGTCAATTTCACATTAAATTTATTTTGGATCTATTTGGGAATTCATTGCATGTTTGATTTTTCAATTTTCGTTCTCGTAGAATTATTCAGATTCAGAAAGCAATTAACTAATGTCGCGACATGTAGCCACCGAATCAATTTCGTCGTACCAACTTTGTATGTGAAAAATTTGTTGTTGAGTGTATAAACTTAAACAATCAGGAACCTAAACTTTAAAGCTTCTTGGCGAGATCTCGTGCTTTGTCTTTGCAATGTATATTTTAAGAAGAGAGGGGGCTCTCATAGGGATGAATTTGAGACATTTAGCTAGGAGAAATATGCTCCAACAAGTTATAGTGTTTCAAAAATAAAGATCAAATTAGTCTTCCCCTAATGAATATGCTCTTTTGAAAGATTAAAGTCCATGTTGAAGAAAAACTCATAAAAAAATTATTTCCATGTTGAAAAAAAACTCGTAAGAAAATTTATATCAGATGTAAGATTTTCTTATTTTAATTTGGGTTAAACCAACACCTGGTTAAATAAAAAAAACATAGATAAAACGTAACTCGTATGTCTTTTTGTGTGTGAAGCCGATGGATAAATAGTTTACTTAGTTTTCCATTTATTCAGCGTTAATCACACAATTTACTTATATTTTTGAAACAACAAAATGAAAGTGATTTTTGTTTATATGTGGTACATATTGCACATGTGTATTATATCATGTATACGACACTTCGGCTAGATTTTAGGTGCAACGTGAGAAAACAGTAGCGTATTTTATGTGTTACAAGTTACAACAAGTCTTTAAACTTGAAAGTCAATAAACATCACCTTGACATATTCTATTTCTACATTAAGATTCGTAATTTATATGGGGGTAAAAGGTCCACTTTGGACGTACGTAACCTCTAAAACCACCTCTAATTAATTGATAGTATTACGGCTTGGTTTGATTTTTTAGTGTTATACATGCAACTTTCTCGTTTTGGTCGGTTTTGTTGGAGTTATTGCATATGTAGTTTTGTTGAATATCTAGTATCTAAATAATACAATGTTGAAAAATGTATGATTGATATACATCTTAAGAAAGGGTGTGAAATAAGTTAAACATTCCAAATAAATCACGCCTACTTCAAAATAAACGGATTGATTAATATTCAACTGAAACGATAGTAATATTCATTTTACGAAACCAAATACTATTTGCCTAGTTTTTATCCTACATGGAACTTCTAAAAAAAACATAGAATAAACTCCGGGGAGAAACTGATATACTAAATGTAACAAAAAACTAAGAGTTCATGACAAACCGGGTCTACGGTCAAGAAGATGACTGTGTACCAGTACTACTTAGACCATGATTATTGGTGGTCCTTAAGGCGGAGGTTCCTATGAACAGTTAAGGACCTGTTTCTTAATTCTGCAGAAGAATTGGTGACAACTCTCTCATTGAGGGGTTGTTAAAGGGTGAGACCTGGGTTCGAGTCTCACCAACAACCTACTGTTTAAGAGTGTTCAAGCCCGTTGGGGTGTATGGCACACAGTGATGGGTTGGGGTTGATTGGGCTGCAGACCTGGTGGGTTCGATCGCCGGCTGGGCCGGGGCGGATCGCTATAATTTGGTTATTTTAATACAATATGTATTTGCAAAGAAATGTTAGGGAAAATCAATATATCCTTCAAAGGAAGACAAATCAAGAATCCTGAACCAGTAATTTTAATGGCCTACCACGTAGGGAAATGATTTTGATTTGTTGTTAATATGCAGCAAGAAATCAGAAAAAGTAAGAGGACAAAGTGAAAAGAAGCAGAAGCATAGGGGCTTGTGTAGTGAAGAATATCATTACATTTTATGAACATTGCGTGCACAGAGACGAACAAAAACATGGAATGAATTGGAGATAGACGAAATGAAAAAGAGAAATAACGGGAATAAAGTCAAATTTTTAATTTAAATACGTAACCACTAATTTTTTTTTATAATTATCGGGAAGTGAATATTAACAACACGAAAAAAGAAAATTAGGAAACTTAAAGAAAAAGAATAATGATCTAAGGTCAAAGCATAGCAGTTGGGCTATTTAAGATTTTAATAATCTGGTCTAAAAAGACCTATGATGAAAAAGAAGTTTTGACACCGTGAGGGAGACTTCTTCATTTGGGTAAATCCCAAATCCCAATAAGGTAATTCTTGTAAGCAATTAGGATTGGACAAAACAAAAGCACATATTCGGCTATAAACCACTTTTATTACACATATATATCACATTATGTATTTTGTATGTAGACTAGTTTTCAAAGTTTACAAATCTCATATTTTTATAAAAATTTACTGTAACCAATGATAAAAGGCTTAAAAGAAAATCGAAATCTCTAACCTCTACCATTTCTCTGGATAATAGTTGCAAGACAACTTTTCTCCAATGGGAGTGGTCCATTCATGGATTATTGATACCAACCAATATTCAAAAAGATTCTTGAAAAGCTTCTACTAATGCATGCAAAGTCAAATGAATGATAAATTTGCGTTGAATGTATTCTATTTGTTAGGTCAAAACACATGTCACCTCAAAACTATACGAGTATAAACAACATTCCAGCTGGTTACTAAATATAAAAAAAAAATCCCATCCTTTCTTATTTCTGTTTTGGTCGTTCAAGAAATTACTTATCATATCATAATTTTTTCAAATTTTATTTTCCTTTAGCCTTTGATATAATATAAATACTCATTGGACAAACACGTATCAGCACGAGTTCTTCTAAAAGAGACAAAAAGCTAATAGAAGGAAAAAGAAACCTTTATATTTTATATAAACAGAAAAGTTCGTCCTTATTAATCTTTAACCTTCTCCACTCGCAGAAAATCTCCATTCATTTTAGGGTTCCTCTTGTTCACCATAAGAAAGAGAAAATTAGTTCAGAGAAATCAAAATAAAATTAAAGATTAGGGTTTTCGTGGGATAATATCTAAATGGGTAGAAGTGGAAGGAGCAGCGACGGAGGGATTAGTGGAGTTAGACCATATGTACGGTCTCCGGTACCTCGCCTGAGATGGACGCCGGAGCTTCACCAGAACTTTGTTCACGCCGTTGAGATGCTCGGTGGTCAATACAGTGAGTCTTGTCAAACCAACTTTTATTTCTTTTTGCCTTTTTTTTTTCTCTTTTGAAAATATCTTAAAGTTTCATCATTGTCATCTTCAAGATTTATATGTTTGTATTTTTGGGTTTGAATGAAACAGAAGCAACTCCAAAACTTGTTCTTAAGATAATGGATGTAAAGGGACTAACCATATCACACGTCAAGAGCCATCTCCAGGTCAAACAAAATGATGAAACGTTTCACTTTTATTATTATGCGTGTATAACATCACACTACTTTCTTCACCTTAGCTTATAATAATTTGATTTCTTGTATAGTAATTTGAATATTTAAAACATTTCTTCTTTGTTTTGATCATGCACAGATGTATAGAGGATACAAACCCACTCTTCTTGGGAGATCAGGTAATAACATTTTAGGTATATTTGGGATATATTAAGGCAGTTGATTACACTCAAGAGTCTCCAACTCCACCCATATTTTACTATAAAATAAAAATCTATTACAAAATGAACTTTGAAGTAAGAATACTTCAACCCAATTCCATTTTCACTTGATAGCAAAAAAAAAAAATTGTTCAATAAATAGAACAATGAATTGAGTGATGATTTTGTTGTTTGTTTATCCAATTTTCATTTTAAAATAGAGTGGAAATGAAGTAAAACCTTATTCCCATCATGGAGTTACTATATCTTTTTTTTAAAAATAGAGTTTTACATTAGAGATGATCATGCAACGCCATAATTCCAAATTATGACCGCTAATTTTATACTCCAACTATAGGCATCAAAACGGTAATGTATAAATTTAAATTTTGTTAGACCGTTGTCATACATCTACATCGGATAATTTGGCTATACAGTTAGTCTCGAATTCCCACCATTCACATCAAAGCTGTACTGCATAAATGTAATGTTCACTAGGCCCATTGTCATAAAAATATAAATGCTGATAAATATTTATTAAACAAGGATTTTTTTTATCTATGGTCTTGTAGGTAAATAGGTGCTTTTTTAATTTAGTGGAAAGAAAACGAAAATGTGAAGAGAATATCCATCATGGTCAATTAATTAATTAATGTTTTTATCATACATTTTTGAGCGACAAAAAGAGAGTTCATCATCTTCAAGAAGAAGACAAGACAATGAAGATCATCTTCATGACAACATGTCTGTACACGCAAGGAATGATTGTCTTTTGGGTTTTCACTCTTTCAACTTTAGGTAATTTTATTTTGATTTTTTTTATTTTTACTTTGTGGAATAAATGGAAAGGGAATATTAATTTGTTTCTGACAAGTCTTTTAATTTTATTCCAGAAAATAGGTATGCTATCATACAGTTTTGTTTGAATATGAATTGTCGAATTTATTTCATTTTTGCTTTCTCCTTTTTTGTTTGGGAAGAAGAGGGCAGACTTCAGGGACTGATAATGATGACGATGACTTTCTTAACATCATGAGCATGGAGAGAACGAAGACATTTGCAGGCATTGGCGAGTCCATCAAATTTCAGTCTAATCACTTTCTCGAGGTAATAAAATATATTCAATTTCAGTTCATAAATAGCCGTTACGAAAAGTTACATCATTAGTAAAACATAGTTAAGACTCAGATTAACATTCATTATATAATAGTTACATTATAATACTATGCCACTTAGTTTTTAATACACTCATTATAAAACCATTGAGCACTTTAATGGCAATCTAGAGGATAGGCATGCACTAATATGTAAACAGTGCTACTTAGTTTTTATTTTAGACAAACACTTACCATTGTATGGGAATAAGAGCATCATTATCTAAGATCTCGGGTATATATATTTCTCAGGTTTTCAAAATATTTTATAGCTAAATATTAATATAATTTGTTAATATTTTCTTTGACATTTTCAAATATACTGACTAATAATGCAAATCAATAAACTTCCTCAAACAATATTACATATATCTTTATTTATTAGATACCCTAATATGGTATTATTATTATGTATAGGCCAAGTTTCTGATATTTTTTATGTCCCAATAAGATTCTATACTCGAAATTCCTGAGTGAATCAATCTTGATTTTATAACCTAATCGTAATATTTGCCGTTTCTATAACCTAGAGCTTCTAATAAAACAGTAACCCATACATTAGACTATAGTACTATACAATGGCGAAGCCAGTGTAAGGGAGGGATAGTTGCCCCCTCTTTACATATTATATTATGCTAATAGTTTTTGTCTTTGCCTCGTATAAAAAATGTTTTCTAGATCCGCCACTGATACTATACTAATACATTGTGGAGATTTTTGTTATAAAACTATTAGTTATCAGAAAGGAAGAAATTCTTATGTCTTTGAGTTTATTTAGGCTCAGAGCACCAAGAACCAGTGGGAAAAGGAACATGAAGAAGAAGAATTATCGCTGTCTCTGTCGTTGAATCATCCTCATAATTCCCAGAAACGTTGGAGAAGCAATGCATCATCGTCACTTAGTGAAACCAGCGAAGTAGTCTCATCTCCATTCATTTTCAAGGATTGTTTTGCTGCTTCAAAGATTGATCTTGATCTTAAACTCTCTTTTTCCTTTTCGACTTCGTAGCTGAATCTTTGTTCTTTTGTTTCCATTATTAGTGTAGTGAAGATTCAGATTTATTTTAATGCAATATTTTAGCTAGGCGCTTCTAGATTTCATTACAATGTCACGGTCGGATTCGGATAAATTTGACATGTTTCACTGACTGAGACAAAGCAATTTGAGTGGTTATGAACTTATGATTAGACTTGGTTTTCACATGCAATACTCGGATTACACGATGTTTTAAGAGGGGAGATTGGATTATGTATTGTTTTTGGTTGAATAAAAAATTAATGGTTCATGATACGGTTATTAGTGTGTTTGCTTAATCTTTGTTGGTTTTCATGTGTCACATGAAAGAAGAATTAAACGTGCCGTTTAGTAGTGGGTGTAATTTAATTGCATGTGGGTTATTCTTAAATTCAATATATAGTATAACTTTTTAGCCGATTAACTATTAATTTTGGAAAAAAAGTTCAAAAATGTGTATACACGGATTTGAATCTGTGACCTTAAGCATACATAGACAAAAATTAATAGAGCTGTAGGCATCTTTATACTAACTATTAGCCCTTTAAAATATTAAAGCAACCTTGGCCCAAGCACATGTTTGACTAGCTTTTAGTCACGTCTGGCCCCGCTTGGTGAATAAACATTCAAATAGTGAGTTTGGTTTTACGCAGGAACCTAAGTTGGAAGATGTTCTGCGTAAAGCTGCAACGAGAGAGCGGACAAGATTTTGACAACTTTGAGTCTCTTCGACCAGGTGAAGAAACAAGCAGACTCTTGGACCATTTGGTGATTGTTGCATCATTGGATGCTAAGGTGTATGAGATTGCTTGCGATCATTACCTAGGAAAGATCAAACGACCTACATGATAGACCAAACAGAAGATTTGTCTTTGTCCAGCAATCGAACTACATATCTTAAATCGGTAGTTAATTGCATTTCAACTTGTGGTTCAATGTAGTGGGCTTACTAAAACTTTATTGGGCTGGGCCTCTTGTACTTTTTTGCAATTCGATAAAATTTCCAGTAACCAAAAGTATTTGTGTCCATGATTTAGAAATAAATTTAGCTAATCATTTGATGCTTTAACCAAAGGTAACCAAACGAAAACTATGCCTTGGATACACCGACCTAATCTTGTATTATCAATAATTTGATATATGTACTAAAGTCATCTATCTAGAGAGGTTCTTGTTGTGTATATTTGTATTCATTCTTTTTTGAAAAATTGTATTTTTTTTATTCATGCTAAATTGCTAATATTGTTAAGCTTTGTTCTCAGCAAATCACAACATATTTGTTCTTAAAATAATAATTGGATAAAAATTCCCCGCACGTTTGTACAAGGGTCAGATTAATGGACTGAAACACAAATTACTATGGTTATAGTCTTATAGAGCAGATTTTATTTGTAATGCTATGATGTACTTTCAATAAGTTGACAAGGAAGAACAAAAAGTTCAGTCAATACGTAATCGAGTTGCATCAATGAAAGAAAATGATACTATATTTTTACCAAAACAAAAGAAAATGATATTTGAAGTAGATATAAATTCTCGTAATAATCAATAGACAATTATTGTTGAGAAATTGTCAAAATAGTATACCATTTTTCATTTTTACTTTAATCATTTTTACAATTATTTTTAAGAGAAAAAAACAAATTTATAACTATTGAGTTAATTAATCTAAGATGGGGTAGTAGGGTTTAGGAATGTAAAATTTAGGATTTTAATTAATTTAAAAAAAATTACCTCTTAAAAATAATATTTATGAAAATATATTTTTAATGAAAGTAAAAATAAAATGTAATACAACAAAAGTGGTAAACTTAAAATTCTCCCATTATTCTCTCTCGTATTGTACAATTATTGTTTATATAAACCGTATTTTTCATCATCAACAAGATCATAATACCCAGGCCCGGCCCTGGGCTAAAGCCCGTGAAACAAGGCTTCAGACGCCAGAGATTATATTAAATATAGGGGCGCCAATTTACAAAACATTATCTTAGTCTAGTGGTTTCTGAACTAGATCATATGACTTAAGGTCTCTATTTCGAAACTTCCCACCCTCTAATGTTTTCCTTTTCTTATACAATTTTTCATTTTCTGATGTTAATAACAAATAAATATCCTATTATTCTAAGAATCTTAGTTTCCTTTACTATACGTATCATATTTAATGTATGTTATTAGATAGAAAAAATTATTAAACAAAGCCTCTTTTTTTTTTGCTTTATTAACAGAAGACAATTTATCTTCTTACTGATTTTTAATATTTCTTTTTCAGTTACTAGTTGCTCATCATGATTCATTGAGAATTGGTTTTCTATGTCAGAATAGTTGCATCTCCCATATAATTGTTTCTTTTTTTATATAAGTTCTTGTAATTATAAAAAACTTTTAAATCAAACAAACATAAATTTGTTATTGAACTCAAGAAAAAATAATTGATGTTAACGTGATTTTTATCATATTTTAGCTATATTTTATAGAACTAAATGTTTAACTATATTTTATAAAATTGCTATAGAACTCATATGTTTAGCTATATTTTATAAATTAATTCTGGGTAAAAATGCTATTACAACATAGAGCTAGAATTATAAAATGTTGTCAAATAACAGTAAAGATGCTGGAAATTTTTTAAATGATGGTTGCTATCTAAGCACTTATTGTTTGTTATTTGATAATTCCGATTAAAGTTATTCCTGCATAAATATTTTTTAAATATATTTTTTTAAATTAACTAAAGTTTAATTATGTTTCATAAGCGATTATTTACATTTTTGGATAACAATTTATATATTTATAATATTTGGTACATTTTTGTTATATAAATTTTTGGTAAGATTTGAGGGGCATCATTTTTTAAATCCGCTTTAGGCGTCACAAAAGTCCGGACCGGCCCTGATAATACCTGACACTTAATCTCCATCCTCGTCAAGTGTTGACTTCTAAAACTCAGTCATGACCCTTAATCTTCATCTTGTAGCGATAAAACAGCATATCTGCTTATTCGTTGAGACTTTATAACTCAACTTTTAGGTCGAACAATCATCATATTCTTCGGTATGTCGTTGAGCATTGTTTAATTAATATTTTTGGGTAACGTTGTAGTTATAATAATATATCCTCCGTATACCACCCAAAACAACATTAATAAGGTTTGCAATTTGGAAACTAACTTATATTAGTAATTAATATAATTTAATTATTTAATTAAATACTTTTAAAACTAAACCACTTAAAAATAGAAACCCTTGGCTTTGGCAACTCACCTAGTGGATGTTACTCAGATGTTTTTACCTCTTTTTCTCTTATTTTTCTAAATTTTATATTAAGTGCTGAATTACTTACTGAATAACTACCAATGAAAATGATTTTACAAAATTATTAGTTTTTTTTAGCTTATACTAGTATTCCCTCATTCGGATGTGAGTATTTTTTTTACTGAAAAGTATTTTTTTTTCTTGAGTTATTAAGTTTTTCTTTTGCGTTATTAATTTACTAATCGTCATTAGCAAATAAAATCCTAGTCCTTGGTATTACTAAAACACTAAACAACGATTAATCAACGAAGTGTATTTTTCAATTCCTCTTTACATTTCTCATTGTCTAACTATTTTATTTGACAAACACAAAATAGAAGCAAAGGACTTTTTTGGCCTGTCACATTTATTGTCATATCATTGCATAGCAGTAAAGAGTAGATATTAAAAGCAGCTTTTTTAATGTGCGTGTGAGAATTTACTTTTCAATTTATTCTATTTACCATTTTGCTATATGCTAATTTCTTTTCATTTGTCATATCTTCGAAGGATAGCTGGCTATGTCACGAGTGTTTGTCCTGTGATGCATTGTCTACAATCTTTTCACGTTTTATGTAATTTGCCATATTGGTATATGTATAGATAGAGGCATCCATGTATGTAAAACTGTTATCCACAAGAGTTGTCTTGTCCCCATCAAAGTTAAGTTAACGGCCTAGAATCAACACTATCCTGTCTCCATTCATATTCTCTTCGAGCATGATGGTATAATTGCGTCTCATAATTGTTGCTCCTCTTCCTTGAATTTTTTGACAAAAATACATTAGTTTTTTTGGTAGCTTTGCATCAGGAAATTTGCTTGTGTGTGAAATGCTAGTAACCATTATAATTAACAGCACATCTTAAAATTCTTCTAGTCCAGTAGTTTGGTTAATAATTTCTTAATTTTTCTATAATAAAAGGTATGAATTTTAAGTTACAGAAAATGATATTATATAATATTAAAAGAAAAATATTTACAAGAAATCTTAGTAAGTTGAGAATATTTCCATCAAGCATAGTTTTCATATTACGGTTCATCATAGTCAGTCAAATGTAAATTCTCACAAATCATATAAAACTATTGGATATAGAGCCGTGTGTAATATTTTTCATCTGTAATAACATAATTATCTTTTTTTTTTCATCTAATAACATAATTATCTAAATATTTGTTTAAAAAACAGTACATCATGATAGAAGATATCTTCTGCAATGATATATGGAACTCTAGAAAACACAGAAGAACATGCAATGTTTTGTAAATAGTATAATATTATTATTTTTTTGTTTGGGAACTTAGTATAATATTATATTGATTTCATATATTTCAAAAAAAGAAAGACATATTTGTTAACTATGGTGCAATGATTATCATGATGTGCCGTTAACATATATATATATATATATATATATATGTATATATATGTATATATCTTCTAACAGTGTTCCTTTTAGGTGTTTATTAGTATGAATTTATGAAACATCAGTAGCCATAGATACAATTCTCTATTAACAAGGTCAAAATGACTTATAAAAGTATTATTAATCGTTTTCACCTGATTTATTATTCAGTGTTATATACGACAATAAAGTAAAATGTGGATATCCCACTAATCGTTCCAAGGAAAACTTAGGTTTTTTCTTAAGTGTTAATAAGCATAAACATATCTTTTCCTATATATTATGTGTGTATCCATATTATGTATATGGCCTAATTAGATATTACCCATAAATAAAGTGGACCAACGACCAAAAGAGAAAGATATATCCTAACGCATTTTGTAATATTTTTCTTCACGGACATATTTGATTTTTCACGTCAACGACAAGTCAATCATCCAGATAATTTTCTTTTCTTTTTCCTTTCCTCCACCTGTTATTGAAAATATAAAAATATCTTTGTATCCACCATTATATTATATATAGAGTGGTCCTGAGTTTTATAGAAATCTCAAATTAGAGAAAAACAATAAGGTTGTTCTGAATATATTTTTTTAAATACTGTTTGCTTATAATTTAAATATAAAAATGAAAAACTGAAAAAATTAAGTGTGATCTATATCTGAGCTGAAGCCGACTTTGACTATGTATTTGATCATTATTGTCTTTTTAAAACTTTGGTGATTAGTAGTACTCTCTATCCCACCATACACAATTGTATAGATTCCAACTTTATTTAAGAACTATATATAATCTATTGTCTCTTCTTCGCTAATGTTGGAATGTTTTTCTAGTACATTGTACCAAGTTATTGTGTATACATTGTGATTCCAACTTTATTTAAGAACTTAACCTTTTAACCAAAAAGCAATTGTACCAAGTTGAATTAATTTACTTCAACTCCAGGATACTTTGTGTATAAATTAAAAATTACGCCAGACATTACTAAAATCACTGTCAATCGATTCATAAACCTCTCTCAATATAGATATGACAATAAACATAAATTGGACCAGTTCAAATAGAACCTGATCAATTAATACGCTTTGTAGCCTGTATATAGTTAAAGTTTCATAAGGATTAGAGTACGAAGCATGGGTACACTATTTCATTTGTGAATTTTCTATCTGTTAAGCGCAAAACTCGGAGCTAAACATAGAACGGTGTAGGTGGAGTCAAAACCAAAACAAACTGAAGGTAAGTTATATCTTATAAATGTCAAGACCGTTGCCTTTTAACTTCAAGAATGTTTGACGGGTACGTGAAAACTATTTTTTTTTTCTTTTGTTCTTTATCCCGTTTAAGCTTATTTTGTGAGCATAACAATATGTCGGACACAACTTACGTTTCCTTATCCAACCGGTTAAATTTGTGTAAGTTGATATATGTTTTAGAAAAATCAAATTATTTGTTAAAGTAGATACGATTACATTTAATATTTGCTGACTGCGTTATTTTGTATTAGGTGGCCGAACATTTTGCTCTATTGTATATTTAATACATATTACAGTAAAACTGACAATTATAACAATACTTATTGTATAAATATTGGAATTACGACACGAACTTGAATAATGTTGGAATGTTGGATGCTTCTGTTTGTATTATGCTTTTGCTGGAATATTATCCGATTCGTTGTAGACATATATATATCTCTTGAAATCTGGCTCATAACTTGCATGTGCGACGTAGGATATGTAATTTATATATGAATCTATCAAGAAACTTATTCATAGCAAGCAAGAATTATTAAATATCATGTGGGAATTTATAATAATATTTGTCTTCAAATACAGTATACAGCTATTTGTAAAATTAACTCACATAATATATCCACGGCTGATTTGGATTAAAACACACATATATCAATGATTTTAGAGAGACAGCAATATGGCTAATTATCAAAATGGCAAAAAACTCATGAAAAAAATATCTTTGGTACAGTGGTTTGAAATATTCAATATATAGCTTATATAAGTAATGGGTTTAACTCTTAGTAAGAACATCAGTTTTCTAATTATGATTAAGATGTTAAATTGTACTAGGCTGGCATTTGATATATCATACAGGAAAATGGCTTGGTAACAAATTATACGATTGTTGATGGCATTATATTAAAATTAATTTACATCTTAAAGGAGGGAAAAAACTGAATTTTATATATAATTGAAATACTAAAGAGAGGATACTTAGTCCACTTCAATAGTTGATGAAAACAACAAACTAAAAAAGCTTAATAATAAAGTCTCCAAAGAACCCAACAACATATATTTGCATACGATCATCTCAAGCTCTTCGAAATGGATGATTAGGTTGTGAGAACTTCATCTCAGTGTCCAAAGGAGCTGGATTACGACCATTCACATTGCTCATAACTCTTCCATTAACTCCTAGAAAATCCAAAGTCAACCTATCAGAGCCTCCCATGCTAAGATTGTTACCAAAATGAAGGTCGAAAATGCTGCCACCGGACCGGTCTTGTTGATCTCTTGTCGTAGCTAGAGAGTTCATTAAACCATGAATGTTCCCATTCTCATTATCTCCAAAGTCATTAACGACCGCACTTGAGGAAGATGAAGAAGTTAACCCTCTTAGCAAAGCAGAAGGATCGTTGTTGTCAGCACCATCAGTGAAAAGAGAAGGAACACTTATTATCTGATCAGAGTTCTTGTTGTGCTGAAAGCTTCCGAGGTTGAACAAGTTATTGTTGTTGTTGTTGTTGTTGTCACCAAGGCTGATCATACCGTTCTGGTTCATGAGACTTTGATCGTTGTGTGCCAACAATCCTTGGTTTGAAGAGCATTGCATGAGGAAATTATTTGGGCCGGGATAAGGGTTTGTGGGCTGAGGGATGAAGTCTTCAAACTTTTGGGAAGATGAACGGTTCAGATTGTAAGGTGCAGCTAGTGGGGTAAAGCCAGTGTTTGAGTTGTTACCGAAATGGTTGTGAGAGAGAGCAGAAGAAGCACCGCCGTAAAAGCCATGTCTACCACCACCTCCACCAGCTGCCGCCATTGCCGTGAAGCTCACGGTAGGGTTTCTTGCTGACTCTTGACTTAATGCATCACAGAATGCCCTATGCGTAATGTAACTGTCTCTTCTGCAATATTAAGATAAAGGTCAATATTACAGTGTATGTTTATAAAAAATAAAAATAAAATATTTTAGTAAAATAAAAAAGAAATATAAACCCTAGAAATGTAAAGTGTTCATCAACCACTCCTACTATATCACGTAGACCACAATATTCGTTAATTAAACAATTAAACCAACCCCTCTAATACATAAAACACATAAACAATTTAATTATTCTAGAGAGAGAGAGAGAGAAGTGAGGTGAGACCCACAAGAAGAGGAGTTACATGGAAAGAGGAACCTGCAAAGGTGAAGAAGAAAACAAAAGTGGGAATGCATGGAAACAAATCCAATTCACATGTGACCAAATTTAGCATCTTTTATTTTTCTCCTTTCATCTTCACTGTCTTCCTCACTTACTCTACTCATTAGCAACCAACCAAATAAATTGATAGATCCTATGTAGGGGTGGGCACGATTACTTGCTACTCGGTTTGTACTCGCTACTTGATTTGTACTTGGCTTTTAAAGTCGAGTACTCGTTTTGTGCAAGTCGAGTATCAAGTCGTTTATTTCAATTACTTGCAAGTACAAGACAAATATCAAATATTAAAATAAAAACAACTACTTGGCGTTGTCGGCTTGTTACTCGTAACTTATTACCTGATTTACTACCCGTTTTTACTTGTGGACAAAAATATCTCTAAATTATAATTAAGTTACTTGTTTATACGATAAATAGATTAAAATGATATATTATAGAAATATTTTAAAGTTTCTTTTATTTTATATTTATCAGATATCAACTTACAACATATAAAAAATAAAGATTTTTTTTTATTAAAAAATTGTTTAGCTTAGAATTATAACTCATTAATGTTTCTCAAATTCATATCCACAGTTTAAGTAGAAAAAATATTAAATAACTTATCGATAATTATATAAAAAATTATAAACTAGTTTAGAAATAGCAAGTAGTAAAACATGGCAAGTACTTGCAAGTATATAAAATTTTAGCAAGTACTTGAAAATGCAAGTACTCGTTTTTAATAAACCAAGTACAAGTCTAAAATTTCATTACTCGAACAAGTCAAGCCAAGTACCAAGTACGCCAAAAATGGCAAGTACTTGGCTTGTGCCCACCCCTAATCCTATGTGCTTTTATGCGTATGTGTTCATGTCCCTATGTATGATATATGATATTCCGTGACCCATTAATATAGATGATATCTATACGCGCGTAGATTTCAGTCACAAGTCAATATATGTTGATCAAAAAAAAGGTCGATATATATATATATATGAGGGTACTACACTCATGCATAATCATTAGTTAAATAATTAATATTCACTGACCGACATGTTTTTTAACTGAAATTTCAAGCAAGAAGCCCTTAGTAGTGAGTACGAACCTTATAAATAAGAGCCGACATGTAAACTCGAAGTAGAAAATGCTTCTCGAACAACAAAATGATGATCACTATAGAATATAATATCTAAATATGGACTAGCCAACACGTTTTTATAAAGGTTGTTAACATAGATATGTTCTTCTCACACTATAGTATCAATCGATTCTCATTTCACATGATCTTATAATATGAACAAAATTATTGAATAGAACCAAGAAAGATAATTTACCTAGAGAAGATGG
This sequence comes from Moricandia arvensis, assembly GCA_905132765.1. Lineage (NCBI taxonomy): Eukaryota > Viridiplantae > Streptophyta > Magnoliopsida > Brassicales > Brassicaceae > Moricandia > Moricandia arvensis. Next base: position 119,126 of record CAJHQP010001115.1, read on the forward strand.
TACCACAGTCACATCGATACTCTTTGGTACCACAAATTTTAGAGTGAGCTTTCCAATCAGATTGAACAGCGTAACGCTTAGAGCATTTCTCGCAGTTCCACTTCTTCTCACCGTGCTTCCGGTAATAATGCTTCTTTATTCCGGTGAGGTCACCGAGAGCACGTGTCGGTTCATGGTGGACGCACGTGGGCTCTGGACAAATATACACCTTCCTCCTCACTTCTTTGTTCGACTTTTGTTTCAGCTTCCATGGAAGGTTGTGTCCTCTCCTGTGAAGCTGTAGATTCTGTTCTCTTTGAAACCCTTTGTTGCACACTTCACATAGGAATCTGTTGGTCGCCATGATCGTCTTTGGAGATAACGCTATCACTTCAGCATCTGGATCTGTTCAATCAAAAGAAAAAATATTGATCACCTTAACAAAAACCATTACTCAAGAGACAATATTATATAAGAATATTTATCTTGTAAAAATTGTTGAATATAGTACAAGAATTTCTAAATAATATATAATCTAGTCAGATCGAATGATTATAATTACAATACTTAATTATCAAGAGTGATAACAAAGAAAAGTGAATTAAAATTTAGGGTTCTTATTTTTTTGTATTTCCTACCAAAAGGAAAAGTCTTCACTGAGGCTTATTGATTCTTTTTTTGGACTTTGAACACACACTTATGTGTTTGTGTATAACAATAAATATAAATAAGAGGTACTCACATGAGTGTCCAGGTTGGTTTCTTGGTTTTTTGGGTGGTGGTGGTGGAGCAACGGAGTTGGGTTGTTGGATCATCGTCATCACCGTCTCTTCACGGTTAAAGTTGTTAGCTCCGGTGGCGGCGCTGGGGAGGAGGAAAGACTGAGTGGAGGATAATGAAACTGTGTTGTTGTACGATGGAGACATCTTCTCAGGTTATGCTTTTGCTTAATCTACAAAGATCCATTAATAAAATAATTTAAAAGTGAGAGAGAAGATAGAAATGAAATATGATTCAGAAGAAAACGAAAGTAAAGAATTAGAACAGGAAGAAGCCATAGAGATTGACGACATGAAAATAAAAGAAAAATTATATCACTAGAAGACATTCACGAGAACAAATACAAAACCAAAGAGTTAGATTTAATTTGTAATTTTTGATAGAAGACATAGTATAAGTTGTTTTTATTGTAACTAAGTTTTGAGATGCAGAGAAAGAAACCAAGAAGAAAAAAGTCAATAAAAAACTAAAACTCAGAGACAAAGAAAGAAACCAAGTAGATGATGATAATGTTAGCAGATGAAGAAGAAGCCACAGGCAATAGGCAAATATATATAATAAATATATAAATACACACACCTTAAAGAAAAAAGCCCTATCACTTTCTTTCTCTTTTGATTTGTTGCTCTGTTTTTTTTTAATAAGTTTGTAAAATCTCATTATATATAGCTAGTCTCTTTCCCTTTTTTAATACTAAAGAAAAATTTAATGTTATTGGAAAAAATATAATTAAATTTTGGTACGTTTCTTTTCTGTAACGTACGAGAGTATTGGTTGAAAGACTGTTTATTGGTTAAGTTGAGTCATCATGATTTAACCATAGTTAATTCACTTTTATAATGTTTTAAAAGATGCTCCTCTTCATTTATTATCTAATTTAATATTCACTTATATGATTTTTTGTTATAAAGTATTTATATATAAAAGATTCAGTGTTTGATTTTCATAATATTGATATGTAAAATAATTTTCCTTTTGTATTGTACCATAAATTCACTCTAAAATAGATTTTGAACTAATTTTAGACTTTAATACGGTAAATTGTTATTTTTGAACCTTTTCAAAAGAATGAGGAAGATTAGAGTTTGTGTGTCATTGTAAAACAGTGAAATGTGGGCACATGCAGGTGTGGTGAGGGGGCACCTCACTCGTTCCCGTGTCTCTCTTATGGCTTTAACAAAGCCTTTGTCATTTCTCTTTATTTAACTCATATTGGTATAAACTCAATTATTAATATCGATGACCCTTTTCATTGTAACCATTACTTTCCTATTAATTACAATTGTTTATTTATAAAACGTTAAACTAGTGAAAGTAACTATATTTAACATTTAATTAGAGACAACTAGTGAATTTTATATTAAGATGACTCTAACTCTTAATCATACACGTGTGCTCCAGTGTATGCCCATATTATTATGTATTAACTCAAAGTCAATGTTTTGGACTCTCTACTAAAAAGGTGAAAATCAATTAATATGTTAATGAATACAAATATACAATAAATATTTGTAACTAACTCATTGTAATTTTCTCTTTTCTTTTGTGTTTGCTAGCTGACTAATTCATTGCATTTTCTTATTTTCCAAATTTGGTTTTATTATAATACTTTGTTTTTTCTTCATTTTCTCATAATTTTTAAAATGCCACTTGTTGATGTAACCGCTATTTCTTATGACTCTGAAGCGTAGAATTCACGAGCTACAATGCGCTCTATCTGACCTAGCTTTACAATTCAGTTTCGTGGTGTTCGTGGTCTAAAATAAGCATAGTGACAGTTTCACTTTGAATTTGTTAAAGGAAAAAGTAAAGACTAAAATCTGATATAAGCATCATAATAGAGACCATTTAATCTTAGAATCATTAGTCCATCTAAGTTATAGAGATTTAAATGATTATTGAATATATCAAAAGCATCATAGTGACCATTTTAGTCTAAATTTTTAATCCAGCTAATTTAATTAAGAGATTTGAAAGATGGTTGAATCTTATGTAATCATCATAAGTCGAAAAATCATTAATCCACTGAACTAATAAATATTTTAAAGTTTATTAATTTAAGAATGGTCTCTAAAACCTCTAACACAGCATCGTAGATAGTTTTATAGATATGATATTTGTCATTCCCATGTAGTAGAGATCATGGAATTGGCAACGTCAGATTGCTCCAAGGTTACGTTAGATTCATACTCCAACGTCTTTGATTCACCTGGAATCGCCTGTGTTAGCTTACGTGGCTTCGTCCTCTCTGATTCCTCAAGCTGAGAATACCAAAAAGACCAGAGAAGCTACAACGGCGACAATAACAAGATCTTAGAAAATAGAAGACAAGAACTAATGTTGTTTCTTGAGATTTTCAGACCTGAATTGTATCGGTTTTGAGGAAGTTCCTCTAGAGTCTTTGTCCGTTTGGTAAGCGGATTCCAACTCTGCATTGAAGGCTGCGGTCACGTCCCTTTGGTTCTTCAGGCAGAGGTGGGAATGTTGTAACTACTTTAACTGCTACTTCTTCAGGCGTTATTGGTGATTTATCATCTGAAGACTCTTTCATGTCGTTGTCTTCCAAGGAAGCAGCTAGTGCTCGTTGTTATCTCTGCTGGATCCTAAGTAATGACAATAAGTGAGGGTGAATAAAGAGACTAACCCATGATACATTGAGTCACCATAAAGAGTCTCCCTCACAACATGCAAAAAAGCATGCAGTTCGTTTACTAGATGTTTTATCCTTTCATTTCATGTATCTTCAACCGCCCTACAGAAAAAAACATCAAACCAAAATAAGTAATTCTTTAAAATAAACGAATAAAAACATCATCGTACCCGAATTGTGCAGCCGTGGGAGTTTGTTCTCTAGAGGGAAGCATACCACATTCGCCTCCGACGTAAAAAAGCTGAATAGCTTTGTGACATTGAGCCGTCGTCTCCTGGCTATTATCAAAACACTATTCCAACAAAGAAGAGCACTAATTTGAGTTTGATTTTTTCGGTTGCAGTCGAGGAAGATGCATTGGTGTGGCTTCCTAATGAGTTTCTCCAGCAACAACAAAAAAAGTTTAGTAAAATCAATCTATTTGCTCTTGTTTAAAAGATTTCTTCTGATCCAATTTTATTCTTTGGCACAAAATAGCTCAGAATCTATCCAAACCTACCTGCATAAACGACTTGTTGAGAACACCCATAGAGAACTTCTCTTTTAAGAAAACCAAGTCAAAGCACCTTGCCTTTTGAATTCCCTCAACATACACTTTGCTAGTGTCATCAGCATGTTGTGAGGATGTTTAAGAAGAGAATGTTAGTTTTATAAAAAATGAGATTATCCTACTATTGTAAGGAATGAGAAAAAAAACCATTGGAAACAAGCTTACCATATACCAAAGAACCTTATCATGAATTGACTTAACCTCCATTGTTAATCTAAACCGCTCACCATTTTTGGCTCTATCCTCATATACAATTTTGGTCTGAACACCTTATATTATTATTTGGTCATCAAGACACAAAACATAAAACATGTAAACACCCAAATTTAAAATCTTTTGAAAAAGCAAAAGTTAGAAGTTTACCTCTCCTCTTAGATAATGCATGAAATGGAGACAGACAGTGACTCCACAAGTGTGGTACCGATAGATGTTTTGCTCTATACATGTTGATCAGATGGTTGAACTAATGAGTTACACTTGTAGATTAATCAAAGAAAATTACATAAGTCTTTCAATTCATCCACTGAAGTAGCACTTACCAGATAAGAGTATAGCTCCTTTTAAATTTGGTTCGGAATTTGGGCATAGAAAATCGCTAAGATTTTTTTATTATATATTTTGTTTCAATATATTTTTAGAAGTCTTGAATGTTATTTTTCTTATTATATAGAGATGACACTTTTATTCTAACTACTAATGTAAGAAAATAGAATTCCTCTATAATCGAGGAAATATAACATTTTTTTCTATAAAGAAATACATTGAAGTAAAAACAAAGATAGATTGTAGTCACATGTGCAGTATTCCAATATGTCTTTCATGATCTATTTTACTACACAAAATCATTATTACAAACTGTCTTTCATGATCTATTTAGACTAAAAGTTGTACTCACATCCAATACAAAGTCTAACTCAATAACATATATTTAATTAATTATTTTTTTGAAAAAGTTAGAAATTACTTTTACATGTTAAAAAATTGGAATATTTGTATATATTATTGATATATACTTTGGAAAAGATGAAAATTCACTACAACGATTGAAAAATATATTGCTGACAAAAAAAAAATTGAAAATATATCAACAGACCAATGATTAGGTTAAGTGTTCTTTTTCCTCTTACCGTGGAAGATTTAATAGTTATTTGTATGGCTCTACATCCAATTCTTTATATGAAACATAGTTGTGGCTGTATAGTCATACTAGAGTAAAATATTTGAGAAAAAATAAATTTTAGCTAAATATAATTAATTTAAAATAAAACTAATCATGATATAATCATTTTAGTTGGCGGAGAGAAAATGAAATTTTCTGTAATAGATTTGTAAAATAAGATATTCCTCTTTTTCATATAAGAATAAAAGTTTTACTCTCCATCCTTCTATTTATTTTTCTCTCATTATCTTTACTTTTAATTATTCCAAATTTATCTAATTTTACCGATCACACTCGTATTGAATTGTGTGCATGATTGAATGTAAAATCATTAGTTAATCATTCTTTTTTTAGTTTATCATTCTATTATACGAAAAAATAATTGTTACAATGTTTTAACAACTTCGTTATTTTACTATAGAAGAATTTTAATTTACCACAAATTTTATATCACTTTTTAAATTTATTTTCGTTAAATAATCATTTTATATTCAAAATTTAAGGTGAAAAGACTATACTATTTTTTCTCTACATCATTCATAAATGTTTAAATAATCATTTATAAAACATTTATACAATTTTATAAACTCTACCTCATCTCTTAAATACTAACTCTAAACAATAATCACTTATGTTTTGATATTAAGATAAGGATTTTTTTTTTCAATATAAAGTATTAATAATTTGTGTTTCTCTTTTGTGTTTGAATTTTGCATTATAAGAGTTAGAAGTTTTCCTTAATGTACTACTAAAACAGCTAAACGTAAATGCAAATTAAAAAAAAACAATTGCATAATACCACTTATTTATTCATTTCTCGTAGTTCAACTAATTCTCAAATATGTAAAATTTTAAATATATCATCAATAGGTAGGAGGTCCAAGGTATGCCGTGAAGGTTGGTCGGAGAGATTCCACCAATGCGTTTGAAGCTATTGTGGCGACCTCCCCAGTTTCAGGGCAAGCCTAGACGACCTCAATGATCTCTTCCTTCGAAAAGGTCTCAACACTAGAGACCTTGTCGATCTCTCAGGTCAGTCCCAATAAAAAAACACCTTTAGTCGCTTATTTATTGTCAATTTTTCTCTTCAAGAGATTGCTTATGACACACGTAAACCCTGTATTTACAGGAGCTCATACCTTAGGACAAGCTACATGCATAACGTTTAAGGAAAGGCTTTACGACAACTCGAGCCACATTGACGAAGGATTCGCTAGCACACGTAAGCGTCGTTGTCCGTTCAACGGTGGGGATACAAATCTAGCACCTCTAGATCAAGTAACATCAAACTCATTGGACAATAACTACTACAGAAACTTGATGCAGAAGAAAGGACTTTTGGTGGGCGATCAAGTTCTATTCGAACCGGGGCTTCTACGGACAGTACTGTGTCAGAATATAGCAAAAAACCTTCTCGATTCGCATCTGAATTTGCAGCTGCAATGATTAAGATGGGAGATATTCAGACACTCACTGGCTCAACTGGACAAATCCGTGCACTGCTGATAAAGAGATATCATTACTCTTCTCCAAGAAAGTTTCAAGATTTTAAGTTCATGTTGTTAATTTTTGCATTTACCCATTTAATTTGGTTCATTGATGGAATTGTATGTAAACTAATTCCTGCATTAATTCGCTTATTATTTGAATATCATTGGAATAATAACAATTTTGTAAACACAAAGATATATTTTTCTTTACTTTTTTTTATACTATCACAAAAAGGTAATCTGAATGAATGGATGTAACTAACTTCATAACATCCAAGAACTGAAACATTCTACTACACCATTTACAGAGACGTAAACAGTCCATAATGCAACATTGTGGTAACTGTGTAACATGGTCCTTGATGCCCGTGAAGATTAAAACCTGAACACTTGATGAAGGAAAGCAACAACAACTACAAACGATAAACCATACCCAAGAGCAACTCCATATGAAAAATCTAAGCCAATGTCATTCTCATGACTGGTTCTTGCTCGGTTTTCGTCTAGTGTATCTGCTTGACAACCAGTCCAGTCGTAACCACAAATATGGTTTCCCTCGTAGCTCGAGTTTGGAAACGTTGGAAACTGGCCACCAGAAGGGATTCTCCCCGAGAGACTATTGTTTGCAACACTGAACTTTAGACATGAATGTTAGATTCTGCAGAGATGTGGGGATTGAACCGGAAATCCGGTTATTGGACAAATCAAGAACTTCCAAGCTTGTCATTCCTGAAAGCGAGCTATAGGGATCTGTCCTGATAACCTGTTGGCATTCAGTTTAAATACATGGAGGTTCTTCAAGTTTCCAAAATCCTCCCAAATGGGTCCAGAAAGATTGTTTAATTTGGCTGAGTTCAAGCGTTGGTGGCAGCCTAACAAAATGTTTGTACTGCAGAGATCTTGCATCCTTACTCCTTTTATAGAAGATTGGGAGATCTAGAGGCGGCTCCTCAGCCGAAGTATTTTGGGTTATGAGACTTTGCAGCCTTGTCAAACTCTTTGGGATCTCTCCTGTAAACGAGTTTTTCGACAAATCCAAGTAGAAAAGACTGGCGAAACCACCCATCCAATATGGTATAGCTCCAGTTAAACTGTTCCATGAGAGATCCAACAGCTCTAGCTTGGTGCTCTTGCTCAACCATCTTGGTATTGAACCAGTAAGCCTACAATTCGCTACAACAAGTACCTTGAGCTTCTTGAAACCAAGACTCGGATCATCATCAGGCAACATCTCTCCGCGGAAATTCAAAGTGAGAACAAGAGTTGTCAAGTTCTTGCAATGCTTAAGGATGTGAAGCGTCGATGAAATGTTCACAAGACTGCAATTAGAGAGAGATAGATAAGACAAGGTATGGAAGTTCTTGAAGCTCTCAGGGACCTGCCCATCAAAGTGGTTCCGTCCTAGACTAACGTAACTCAGCTGTCTGCAAGATGGTAGATGTTCAGGCAAAGAGGTATTGAACTTATTAGACCCCAGATCAAGTGAGGCCAAGTTAGTCATCACAGTACAGTTCAGATACAAAGGACCAGTCAATGAGTTGTTCCCCAAGTTCAACAATCTCAATGTTTTTGAATTTCTCAACGACTTGGGGATCCCTCCTGTAAACCTATTAGACTTAGCAATTACATACTCTAGCTTTGGCAGTTTCTTGAACACATCAGGGATCTCACCGGAGAATCTATTCGATGAGATATCTAAATGAACAAGGCTGGAGAGATTACCAAGTGCAGGACTAAGTGAACCAGAGAGACCATTCTCTTGAATCTCCAAAAGACTCAACCTTTGAAGGTGAAAGAGATCCTCAGGTATGTTACCAGTGAGGTCATTCCCACTAAGGAAGAGAAGTTCAAGGAGAGAGCATCTCTCAAACCCAGATGGAAACTCTCCGGAGAATCCGTTGGACTCGAGTCTGATCAGCTTAAGCTTGGTGGAGTTGTGGCAGACATGAACCGGAAGCGAACTGTTCAACTTGTTTGAGGAAAGACTGAGACTTGTAAGTGAAGGAAGATTCAACATCTCAGGGACTAAGCCATGGAATTGGTTAGAGCTCAAATCTAGAGTTTCTAAGTTTTTGAGATTGAAAACTGAAGAAGGGATGGAGCCTAGGATGAAGTTGCGGGAGAGATTAAGAACTCTAAGGTGATGCAGACGTCCAAGAGATTCAGACAACTTACCGGACAGTCTTTTGCTCACAAGCTTCAGCTTGGTGACTCTCACAGTATTGTAAGAAGAAGAGTTACATGTGATCCCTTCCCATTCACAGCAATCTCTTGTAGAGTTGAAGTCCCAACTCTCCGGCTTGGGGTCGAGCTCGTTGATGAAGTCACGGAAGGCCTCCAGGTCACGTGGATGGCACGTGAAGGTTAGAGAGCTTGATGATGAGTAGAAGAAGCAGAGCTCTATGACAACGAGTATGATCAGCAACACCGACCTGTAACGGTGAAGAAGGCCCATGTCCGCAATAGGAAGAGAGAAAAAGTGAATATGATTTTTAAAAATAGAAACTTTGACAGTAACTTTTAACAAATCTAAGAGGAGCAGACAGAGAGACATGAATACATGGAGAAAGAGAGATGATGGTTGACTATTGACTGCCATAGCTCTTTTTCAGTTGACTGATAATTATTATATCTTTGTTTCAACGGAAATCACTATTTTCCGGTTAAATTTAGGCATGTTTATTGCAGGGTTTTTAGGTGGAGTTTTTAACTTTTGTTAAGAGTCGATTCTTAGTTTTTAACTAAGAAAAACTAAGAACCGACTCTTAAATAATAGTTTTAAGAGGCGGTTCTTAGCCGTAAAGTAAAAAACAAAAAAAAAACGAAAAAACGAAAAATCAAAAATTAAGAACCCCACCTAAAAACCCCGCATTGAACATGGCCTAAATGAACCTGATCTATACAGTCTGGACTGTTGGTTAAATCTATCATTTGAGACCAAACTAGTTAAAAACAAGAGGCTCTACTCATATACTCCTTCTCTTTCTAAATAATTTATATTTTAAACTTTATATATATATTAAAAAATAATATTTAACTATAAATGTATTAAATTTTAGAAATATAATATTTTCATTAGTTTTAACTAATACCAGTTCGATAAATTAATATTTTTTTTAAAGTTCACAATTCATTATTAAAAATATATAAAATTCTAAGACATTAGTTTTTCAGAAAATAAATAAAAGGTGGTAAAACATACATTATTTAAAAACAATGGAAGTACTACATAACATAACGTAGAATTCAATTTAATTTATAATTAAACAACTATCATATCTTAAATTATTATTATTTGAAACTTAAATAGAATTTTAATTTTAACAAATTTGATAGAAATATCATAGTTACACTTTATCCATTATATAAATATAGAAAATATAAAATAATTTCATAAATAGATAAATACATATTTCTCCAAGAAAAAAATATATTTATATTACAGAACCCAAATTGTCTTTTTGTCTCCTTTACTTTAGGGTTCTTAAAGCTCTCTCTCTCTCCTCTTCTTAATTCCCCAGAAAAAATTCCTATATAATGAAGATTAATAGATTGTCTCTCTCTTAACAATTTCTCCAAAAGGAAATATAAAAATCCGATCTTGGAGTACCCATCACCTCCGGCTGTGGGTTGAAGCAAATGGAGGGAATACAGAATCATGTTGTATCTCGCACTGTGGAAGAGGTGTTTAGCGACTTTAGGGGTCGAAGAGCTGCTCTCCTCAAGGCTCTCTCTACAGGTCCTCACTTCCCACCTCTCTCTAGAATCTCTGTTTCTTTTTGTTCGAATGAACACATTGTGGCGTATGTTTTGTATAGATTTGAGAGTTTTTGTGTGCATGTTGTTGTTCAATTGGGTTTGTTCTTCATTCCTGAGGGTAAAGTTCGCTCATTTATTTTGTGGGTATTTTGATTTTCATTATGCAGATGTACGCAAGTTTTACCATGAGTGTGACCCTGGTGAGTTATTTCATCACCCTCCTTGTATAACTTCATAGCACATTGATTCTTCTCTGGTTGATTGTCAACAAGTGTTTTATAGTAGTTGAGATTATATGTTTTCAGTGCAAGAATCGCCTCATGGTCTTGAATTAGGGAAGAACCTGTGATGTTAAATGCTTCATGAGTTTGTTTACAGGTCTATTGTTTCTTTGTTTTTTAGATTTTCTAGTGTCTATTTTTTAGATCTACAGGTGTTGTCAGGGTTCTAGTTCTTGTCTCCTCTGGCCTTAGTTTTATCTTTCATTATCTTCCTCCTCAGAGTGGGTTTAATTTCCTTAAGATTTGTGTTTGCTACTAAGATGAAGTTAGTGCTCTGTGTGGGTTCTCTTCTTATGCAGACAATGTAAACTTGTGTCTAAATGTTTGTCAGTTTTTGAACAGCAGAACAGAGACTTTAAGTGGGTGTGTCTAAAGGAAAACTTGTGTCTAAAATCTAAATGTTTTTGAATAGCAGAATATAGACTAAGTATTTGTGAGTTTCTTCATGTTTGTACTTAGATGAAGTTAGTGCTCTGAGCGGTTTCTCTTCTTTGGGTAATTCTGTTTTTGACTTGTGCAGACAAGGAAAACTTGTGTCTTTATGGGCTTCCAAACGAGACATGGGAGGTGAATCTTCCTGTCGATGAGGTTCCTCCTGAGCTTCCTGAGCCAGCTCTAGGCATTAACTTTGCAAGGGACGGAATGCCAGAAAAAGATTGGATATCTTTGGTTGCAGTCCACAGTGACTCATGGCTCATCTCTGTTGCCTTCTACTTTGGCGCACGTTTCGGGTTTGGGAAGAATGAGAGGTAAGGTTCCTTCTCTGCTCAGTGTTCCATGTTCTTGTTTAAGTGTTTGTTAAGGCTACAGTGACCATTATGGTAGCTGCAATGTTCTAGAACAATGTTTAGTTCCTGATACTATACAGCCAAACAATTTATAGTTGTCGTGCCTCTAGGTTAATTAAATTTGTTTCAGGAAGAGACTCTTCCAGATGATAAATGATCTCCCTACCATTTTCGAGGTTATAACTGGCAATGCAAAGCAATCCAAGGATCAATCTGCTAACCACAACAGTAGCAGAACCAAGTCTAGTGGTGTTAAGGTATATTGAAAAGCCTTCTGTTTTCACCATTTTTTTTCTTCTTCTTCTTTGAGTCCATATATCTGTGCTAACTTTCTGCCTCTGCAGCCTCGACAATCTGAATCTCAGACAAAGGCTTCAAAGATGTCTCCACCTCCAAGAGAAGATGATGAGAGTGGAGATGACGAGGAAGATGATGAACAAGGTGCGGTTTGTGGTGCGTGTGGAGATAACCATGATGATTTCTGGATATGTTGTGATGCTTGTGAGAAATGGTTCCATGGTAAATGCGTGAAGATCACACCTGCAAAGGCTGAGCACATCAAACATTACAAATGTCCTAGTTGCAGTACCAACA